>JASDQU010296136.1:0-14137 GCA_032191745.1 Picea mariana | reverse complement strand
GAATGTTTACGAGGCCTTACTTCTTTCACAGAATTTTTCTGCTGAGTCTCCGGGTTTACTGAAGATCTGGAAGTGGAATTTACCACTCAAGATCCTTTTATTCTTTTGGCTGTGCACAAAAAATCGGATACTCACCTGGGAGGCTCTCCGCCGTCGTGGCTGGCAGGGACCCGGCTTCTGCCTCCTTTGTAAACACAATACTGAAGATTTAGATCACCTTATGGTGCACTGCACTTTTACTAGCAACTGCTGGAACAGGTTAGCTCGGCTGCTCCCTCTTCAGGCGGTCTGGAATGGTGTTTCTTTCTTAGACTGTCTTGATAATTGGCTCGCTGCCAGAGCGGCCCCACACCCATTGGTGGCTCACGTATGCTGGAAAATCTGGCTGGAACGCAATCAGTATTATTTGAAGGACGCCCCCCCTCCTGCGATGCGTTCATCCACCGCATTATGTCCTTCTTCCATCGGAAGCGGTCTTCTTTCAAAGATCTGCAGGTTAAGCCTGTACATTTCTCGCCAGATCCTGGGTCCACCATTATTTGTTTTGATGGCGCAGCTCAGGCCAATGGTAAATGTTGTGGAGCCGGGGGCACTCTCAAGACACATTCTTCTAGAGTTACTAAGTGGTTTTTGAACTGCGGTGCCGGATACAATAATAAAGCAGAACTTATGGGTTTATGGGCCTCTCTCTATCTGGCCTCCCGCTGGTCACTAAATCACTTACTGGTTCTCGGTGACTCAAGAATTATTATCGATTGGATTAATCACAAGAGCAATTTCCAATCTGTACAYATCGARGGATGGAAKAAAMTAACCAGAATGCTGGCTAATCTCTTCACTGCAGCTACTTTCCATCATATCCCTCGATGTCACAATTCCGAGGCTGACATTTTATCCAAGAGGGCTCTCGGTCAGGAGGCAGGGAAACTTATGGTTTTCCACAGTGATTATGGAATAGACAGTCCCATCTCATCTATCACTATATTCGAGCCTTAAGTATTTATTCTACAGCTCAGGTTTAGCTATGAAATTTGCAGCTACAGGTTACTTCTGGTTCAAGGCATGAAATCTTCAAGAGGACTTTCATTGCTTAGATCAGCGACGGATCATCACTGTATCTGCTCTTCTCCAGCTGTTCTCATCTCGCGTTTTTGCCTTTTGGATCACTCTGTTTTTTTAGCGCTGAGAACAGCATTGTATTTTTCTTATTACAGTCGGCTCGCATTGTCCTTTGGGTCCTCTCTGTATGTTTGTATTGGGCCAGCCGTCGCCTACTGTTAATCAGTCTATTCTCCTTGCTGTATTAATTCAGATCTTTGTAAAAGAATTTATCTTTAATATAAATTCGAGAACAATTTTCTTCCTGGAAATAAAAAATAATCCCAGGCTCGATTTGGGATCACTATATTATATATGTATTAATGGGACCGACCTGGGCCAGGTCTGCGGGGGTTGGCTTAGTGAAATATTTTACGGCGAGCAAAATTTTATTATGGTGAGGGAAAATTATATGTTTTGTATTATATATGTGTTAATGGGACCTGGGCCAGGCCCGCCCGCGGGCCTGGCCCAGGTCCCATTAACACATATATAATACAAAACATATAATTTTCCCAAGACATAATAGGATTTTTCTCACCGTAAAATATTTCACTTAAAAGCTTATAAATTCATGGTTTAACTTTGATTTATTAAAGAGGATTTAAAAAACATCACGATTTTCCCTTGTCGTAAAAGATTTCACTAAAAGGATTATACATTCATGATTTAACTTTGATTTGTTTATTAAAGAGGATTTAAAAAACATCACGGTCAATCTTTTGTTATCTCACTAAGTGTCTCATGTATATTGGCATGGATGTGTATATGTGACTTTTTTTTTTTAAGTTAAAAATTGATTTATATTAACATCACGGTCAATCTTTTGTTATTGGTGTGTATATGTAATTTGTTTTAAAGATCGAAATTGATTTATATTAACTTAGTTATGATAAGTAGATTAAATATATGGTTTGTGTTTAAATATTTATATATAGTTTTATGAAATTTATAGATGTGTATATGTATTTTTTTAAGAGTTCAAAATTGATTTATATTAACTTAATTATGATAAATAGATTAAATATATGGTTTGTGTTTTTAATATTAATATATAATTTTATGAAATTCATAACTTTTTTCAAATATGAATTTCACTCTAAAATTATAGATACTCTAAAATTATAGATACTCTATTGAAAATATATGTATATTCTAATTTTTTTTTGAGAAAAATAAATTCATTTCACTCACTAAATTTATCTCATCTTTCTTATTTTCCGAATATCATACAAATTTACTTTTTCTTTTTTAATTGTTAAAACATATATTGTATATGTTTGTATATACAACATATATAATATATGTTTTGTATATACAAAACATATATAATATATGTTTTGTATATCAAAACATAAATTATATATGTTTTGTATATACAAAATATAAATTATTATATAAATTTGTATTTTTTATATATTACGAAAACAAATTATTTTTTTAAGGTGTTTTAATTTAGTTTAGATAAATATGTTGTATTTTAGATGTTTTCTTTTAATATTTTATTTAACTTTTTATTTTTTTCTCATTTTTTTTCTATTTTTTTTAAGTTTGAACTCATTTTTTTTTTTAACTTATTTTTGTCTTAAATTATTGTTTTTCTACAAAATTATATTTTTTTTATTTGTTTTTAGTTTTATTTTGGTTTCATCATTTTGTTAAGTTTTGTTTTGTTTTTTTTTTAAATTTGGATTTTGAATATATTTTTTAAATGTATTTTTGTTTTCATTAAAATTATATATTTGTGAAGATTTTATCTTCTCTCCTTATTTAATTTTTATTGTAAATTTAATAATAATAAAAAAAGTTAGTAAATAAATTTTGAAGTGACCATTTAGGATCCAATTTTGAGTTTTTTATTTGTGTAGGGATTTGTTGTCAAGGCCACATTTTGAATTAGGTCGTAATTNGATTTTGAATATATTTTTTAAATGTATTTTTGTTTTCATTAAAAATATATATTTGTGAAGATTTTATCTTCTCTCCTTATTTAATTTTTATTGTAAATTTAATAATAATAAAAAAAGTTAGTAAATAAATTTTGAAGTGACCATTTAGGATCCAATTTTGAGTTTTTTATTTGTGTAGGGATTTGTTGTCAAGGCCACATTTTGAATTAGGTCGTAATTCGCTATAATTTTAACATTTAGAAAAAACATTTTGCTTTAGGTAGCATCATGTTTTTATTTAGGTGTTGATTTTAAGGTTTTTCTAAGCAACTATTTTATGTTTTAAGGCCATGCTTGAAAAAAGTTGTAATTTTGACACGGTCAGAAAAATTGGTGCTATCGATAACACCATGTTTTGATTTGGGGGTTGATTTTAGAGTTTTTTTGAGAAACCATTTTATCTTTTAAGCCCATGCTTGAAAAAAGTTGTAATTTTAACTCGGTTACAAAAAATGGTGCTATCGGTAGCACCACTTTTTGATTTGGGGGTTGATTTTAAAGTTTGTTTGAGAATCCATTTGATCCTTTAATCCCATGCCTGAAAAAAGTTGTAATTTTGACCCGGTTACAAAAAATAGTGCTACCGGTAGCACCACTTTTTGATTTGGGAGTTGTTGTTCATGTTTTTTATGCAAAAATATGGGTTTTAAGGGCTAGAGTTCTTGTTTTGAGGTCACAGTTCTCATTAAGTTGGTAACTATGTTGCATGTCTCAATGGCAGGTTTCCTCACTTTTGAGAATGGGTTTTCATTATTGACCCCTGATCAGGAGATTCCACCGAGTGTTCGACTTCAGCTCATTAATTCACATTCGTTGGATTGTACTAGTGTACCTTGGGAGTCATTGACATTAATGGTGATTTCCCTCGCACTTGTTAACGGTTCTCATCATTGACCGGTAATCAAGTGGTTTCTACCATGTTCAACTCCAGCACATGTATTTGCATGGTTAGATTCGTACTATAGAGTGGTGGATATGAAGACCCTGGATCTTTTCTGTTAGATTCAACTTGCGTTGGAGTATATTCAGATTGTATTGGTGCATAGATCCACAGTGTATGTCTGGTGGCTATGTTCAAATTTGAAACTTTAACACATAGATCCACAGTGTATTTTTGGTGGCTATGTTCATATTTGAGTCATATTGGCATGGATCCACAGTGTATGTTTAGTGGCCATGACCTGTCTTACTTGACATGGATCTTCGCATGTCGGCATTTATGCTCTGAGTCATTTGTATTCTGAGTATGAGAATGCCTACCTCAGTGATGATGTATTATTGTACTGTATTTCCTTGTTTGTTGGCAGGTTTTCAACCGACTATTCCTTGTTCCCTACACACGCTCGACAAAGTATTTCAGCTATCACTCTGTTCTAACTTAATACTTTGGGGGGCTCTCTGTTACACATTATTTTCATCATCCCTATGACCGTTAATGATGTAAACCTATATGTTTCCTTCAGAGGGGTTAGTGGCTTGAGTTCCTGAAGAAAGAAGGGAGAAGAACTTTTCCTGAGAGAAGAAGTTGCATTCTCCTTTGGAAAAATCCGATTAAAAAGGAAGTTCGCAGGTTGCTCTATAGGCAGAGTGCGAGAATGCCTGATTCTTGTAGGTTGCACCATAGATGGGTTGCGAGGGGTTCAAAGGTTTCTCTATAGGCAGGGTGCGAGAATGCTTATATGTGGGAAAAGCGAGCATTTTCTCGAATCTTCTAGAAGGAGAAACTTCCATGGTGAGGTGGCATCCGAATGGTTTGGATCTTACTCGCTTTCATGATTTAGTGGGATCATCCTAACCTCCTCACCTTATCCTCTTCAACTTATAAAAGGAGAGGATCTCTCATGGAGAAAGTTAGTTTTGGAGCTTTTGGGGTTGGCTAAGTTGGATTTGGCTTGGAATTATTAGCTTGGTTGGAGTGTCTTTGAGTTTTTCCTTTGTCAAGATAGATTGTGAATATTATTAGATCTATGCTCTCAGAATTCTTGGAATGAAAGTGTGTGGGGAACGAAGGATAGTTGGAAGGGACCTTATGACATCAAGGCCATGGTTGTAATCTCCCTTTCATATTTAATATGATACAGTAATATGATTCTTTCCTATAAAGCTTGTTGTGTTTTATTGTATGACTCCTTGATCACATAGATAGGTTTATATTGAGTTTATGCTATTGCTATCACTTTGGTTGGTTGCATTATTTTGCAGGTTCATTATTGTATGAGCGTTGGAATGAAGCTATGATGGCGACGACGAGAGGAAGCGACGTTTAAACGGTATGTCACCGATCCGTCTTTAGTTAGTAAATTCAATATCTAAAACTTAAAGAAAGCATCATGTTCTGGTTTGTTTTGTTCTAGATCTAGGTGGATCTAGGAGATCAGTTAGTGTCCGCACCTACCGATTTGTCCGATAACACCCTATCACCTAGATCATCTATACTTTACCAGTGAAATTTAAAAATATCGGGATAAGTATATCTAAGTAGGTCTTATAGACATATTCCTATTTACATAGAAAATAACTCCAACTTGGAGTTTTCATTCAAGACTTTCACCATTTCTTTGAATATGAGTAATCCCATTAATAATTTTCTTCCATGGTTAACTTTCCACCACCGCTACCATATCTAACTTTTACTCCTCCGATAACCCATCATAATAATCCATGACCATCTCGTTGAGGAAATCCATCAAGCACTTCACGTGCATCCTCCAAACTACAGAACTTGGCGTGCATAAGCAATATACCCAAGAGGAAACCGTGCTCTAACTATTTGCATGGATTCCAACTCCTCAGTGTACAAAACCCTTGGTTCCCTTAGAGAGTGGACTCTCCTTCTTTTTCCATGAATGGAAATCTTCCCTCAAATGTCACTTACCTTCAACCAACCTCAACTCTAATACCACTTGTTGGAATTTAGGCTTGCAAACCAAATTCATGAACAAAGGAAAAAAATGAAGAAATATAAAACATCACACACAACAAAGACAAATAGAAATGGGGGTAATGGTAATCTTTATTGTTGAGCCAACAAATGGAGAACTAAATACAAGTTTCAATGGAGCACCTCATGGGCTTATACATTTCAACAGAAAAAGTCAAGTGTTTTCTAGGAATATGGAAGGACACACGCTTAACCATGAATGTAACTAGGAGGGTATGTGTTGTCACAACGCAACAATATGAAATAGATGTTGTTATCTACTATAGATTTTAAACAAAACAATATATATAACTCCCTAAATATGGTACAATATTATATATAACAAAAATATTTTTTAGTAGTCACATAACCATTTCAACATACATCCCACAATCAAACAAAAAAGTTGTAATGTACCGAACCACCAGTAGGCAAGGCATGCTACGTCAAAGACACACTTCAAAAATTGACTTCGAATATGGTAATAATTAATTCGAAATCCAGCATGAAAGAATGCAATAAACACACATGAAATAATGAAGATTCATGGTAAACCATCCAATAAAGGAACAATGTGCCATACACTGCAAAAACCAACAAGCATGCATGCAAAAATTACATCTCAGGGATAAATATACACAACGAAATATAAATTATGTAGAAAACACTAAGAGCACTTATCTTTAATTAAACCATCACCAAATGGTTGTATACCAAGAACGTTCCTCCCAACCATCGACATTGTTGTTCCAATTCTAAACTACAAGTCACCCCTATGTTAGGGTTATGAATCCACAAGGAAGGGTCCTAGGCCAAATATAAAAGAACACAACAGTTGGCTAATTAGCTCTCATGTTTTCCCAACCACACAACAATCCTAATTCCCAGCTCTCTTTCCTCTTCATCCTATACAAACTAAAGAAATGAACCCCTTTCTCTACCATGCATTCCCTCAAGATGTTCCATTTATCTCCAAGGCTCCAATGCTACTGGTTAGGAAATCGCCATGCTGGAAACTCCAACGATTATCAATTGTGACAATTATTTCATAATTATCGTTAATATCATGTCCATAGGCATACATTCCAATATGGAATGATCAATAATTCCTCACAACCATCTAACAATGAATCTCTACCTCCAACCATTTGTTTTCATGATCAACCAAAGAGCACACAAATTATCAACAGTGAAATGAGGAATTCTCAAAATGAAATGAATAATCAAGAACAACCCAGAAACATCCCACAAGCATGGTTTATATATAATCACAATAACCAAGAATCACATGGCCTCCCCAAGAAGCTCATGTAAAATCTCTTTTCTCAATTAAAAATAATATGGGTAAATAAAATACAATAAAAATATTTAGCCCCTTTACCCCCTCTCTCATGGATTCATAGCCCCTATCTCTTTTCCTTGTTTGTCTTGCATCCAACGATGCATTATATGTGTGTGTGTGTGTGTGTGTGTGTGTGTGTGTGTATTACATTTCTATGCACTTCGACCCCTTTTCAAATTTACCATCTCACCAACCTAAGTCACCTTTACATAATACATTCTAGTTCATAGGGATTAAAACAAGGGTGTTACATCCCCCTCCCTTTATTTTTGCAATATCCTTAGTGCACAACACCATACTGATGTTCTATCAATTCCAGGTACTTTGGCCTTTAATCCGCACATGAAATCTATCCAATTGCTTATTTATATAGGCACTCTGTCCTAAAATAAAACATGCATACATAGGAATTATGACCCAAAACATGTATAATGATCTTCAAAATTTATATTTCTTGCAATATTTCCAACCAAAAATATCTCCTTCCCTATTAGCTTACACAACCCAAAGAAATTAAACCCTTTCTCTTCTATGCAATCGCTCAGGTTGTTCCACTTCTCTCTAGGGCTTCAATGCACTCGGCCATGAAGTTTCAGAATTGTGTCTCCAATAACTCCAGCTGCAACAAGTCCACTAGAATTTATTCATTTCATTCCTTTTTGTTGAGCTTGATGTCCTTCTAATGTTGTTATTCCTGAGATTCCACATTCAATATCCAACATCTCATTTTTATTATAAACATACAATCATCATGAAATATTGTTATAACAATTTTCAATCATAAATGTCAAATATGTTTTATACAAGAAAAAACATTTTCCAAGCATCAACTTCCTGCTCATAATACATTTGGCTCTTGCAACTGCAGGAATAAATCTTTATTATGGATTACAACAATACCTTACCCAATACCATTATTCTTGCAATTTTCTAAACATTCAATCAACCAAACCAATTGTTAGCATATTATAACAATTTTTTTAATTTGTCAAATCTGTTTATACACAGGAAATAAATTCCCCATAGATGAGGATTTTTCTCATAATGCTTGGCTCTTACAAAAATAATAATTTGGTCTTATGTATGGGATTACATCCTTGCAACATCCAATACCATTCTCCCTACAATTTCCTTAAATTTTCATTCAACCACAGAAAGTGTTAGCATAACATAACAATTTGTAACTATTAATTTCTCAAATCTATTTTATACATGAAAATAAAATTTCTAGCCATGGATTTTCTTCTCATAATGTTTAGATTCTACAACTATAGATATCATTCTTCCTTATGGTATTACATCCATGTCATATACAATACCATCGTACCTGCGATTTTCTCAATTTGTACTCAACCAAACTAATTGTTAGTATCTCATGTACAATATGTGTGTGTGTATTCATGGCAACAAATTATCTCAAAATTGCTTGCAGCTACAATTCAATTACTTCCATCAATCCAACTATTAGCTGGAATGAACCCATCATCCTCTACACATGTATTATTAGTCGATATTTTCTTTCTTCTAGCCATGATTGTTTTTATTACTCTATTCCCTCGACTGATATTTTCTATAATTCATCATTATGCAACTACTTTAACCTGCACCTTTCTTGTTGTAAAATCCAACAACTCGAGAAGCATTCTCAACTTCATGAGTTAACAATAATCACACCATTTCAGGTGTTCACATAATAGTTTCTACATCATATAATATATACATGAATTCACCAAAACACATTCAATAATCCCTTTAATACCACTTGTAACATTTTCAATATCTCCAAAAAGTGAACATGAGGGAGATGAGAATTATTAGAAAATACACTAACTCCCTCATTTATGTATGCATGTTCCCAAGGTGACATTTTTCATGTTTGGAAATACCTTTTCCCCACTTGGTGACACGTTCCCCACTTTTAGAAACTTATCATAAAATATACCATATCATTTATACTTTAGGAATAATATATTATATTATTTCCTTCACTTAATCCCCCTTGGCATAGCGCCTCTTCCTAGACTCTTATCCCCCTTTCCCTCTAGTGTGTATTTCTACCCCTCCCATACTCTTGTTTTTTGATTGGTCCCCAACGATGATGCCTTTTTTAATAATCTGAGTGTGATTACATATTACAATGACATGATCAATATAATTTTTTGACATAGGCCCTCTGGCCTAATAATCACACAGACACTTTGGCCCCAAAAAACATATACAATGGAACTTTAGATGAACATATCCTAGCTCAACAGCCTATATGTAAATTTACAATTTTGGTTCAGCATCGGGGTATTGCATTCCCCTCCCCCTTATTTTTACATTGTACTCAATGCATTATATACATATGTGCAATACTAAAATATTCAAAAATATTCAAAAAGATGTGGTTACTCCTCCCACATGACATCTTGATGTTACCAGGTTGAATCTTCAGGACTGTAATAGGTCCACTAGACTTTTACCATCCATGTTGCTCGATTCTAGATCATTTTGTCTTTTTGATCCAATATGCACACCAGATGAACTCACAAGTCTCCTTCTTTCTCCACCTGGAACACATTCCAATAAATTACATGATTAGCATCATAGATAAGACACATGGAATACATTATGAATGAAAATAGATGTAGGTAATGCAAGAATGTATGCAATAGGACCAATCCTTTCGAGGATTTCAAATGGTCCACAATATCTTGATTTCGTGTTTGAACAGTTTCCCAACTTCAAGGAACTTCTCTTGGCCTTTACTTTTAAGAACACATGGTCACCCACATTAAACTCTCTCTGATTTCTTCCCTTATTTGCATAAAGTTTTTTCCTGTCTGTTGTAGCCTTTAAATTGTTCTTTATTTTTTCCATCTATTCTTCCATTTCATTGATCAATTCTTACCCAACCATTGATCTATCTATTAAGTTTTCCATTCTCATTGGAATATTGCACTTTCTTCCATAGAATACATCAATTGGGATCATATTTAAAGATGAATGATACCCATTGTTATAATAGAACTCAACTAAGAGTAGTTAATCTTCCCATTTTGATGGTTTATCCATCACATACATCCTCAACATATCCTCAATCACCTGATTGACCCTCTTTGTTTTTTCATCTAACCTTGGATGATATGTTGTGCTAAAATTCATATTTGTTCCTACTCCTTTAAATAACCCTCCCAAAAATTTGATCTAAATTTGGGATCTTGGTTAGAAACAATTACCTCCGGCACAACATCTATCCTGACAAATTCCCTTATATAAATATCTGCAATATAGACACCTTGTGAGTTAACTTCACTGCAAGAAAATGTGTAGGTTTAGTTATCTTATCCACCAACTCCATAATGGAATCATGTTGCTTCATTGTTCTGGGTAGCTTGGTGATAAAATCAATTTTCACCACTTCCCATTTCCATTCTAGTTTCAAGGGAAATGGTTGTAGAAAGATAGGTGGATGTCTATTCATAGCCTTCACCTTGTAACATTCTAAACATTTGTCTATATAATCAACCACATGTTTCTTCATACCTGACCATATATATTGGATCTTGACAACTACAATTGTCTTTTAGTAACATGAGTGCCCGACATAAGGCACATTATGCATCTCTATTAGGACTAGATTTTCCATATCATGGTATTTAGGTACATATACTCTTCCCTTGTACATGAGGATTCCAACCTCACTCAACTCATAATATTCAATTTTCTGCTATAAATCACCCTGTTGTAATTTTTCTATTGTCTCCATATAATGTTGATCTAATTTTGGAGATTTCAAATAAGATTTGTATATGCTAATGGTTGTAGCATGCATCTCATGCACTCTCCTTCTAAGTGCATCACCCATCTTATTCTCTTTTCCTTTGATATGATTTATATCAAAGTCATACTCTTTGAGGAATTCCATCCATCTAATTTATCTGGCATTAAAAGTTGGTTTTCCATACAAATATTTCATACCACTATGGTGTGTCAATTTTCCCATGAGATATTGCCTCCACATATTCAAGGCATGCACTATGAATTCCAATTATAAATAATGAGTGGAATAATGTCTCTCAAACTATTTTAACGTCCTCAACTCATAGAATATCACATGTCAATTTTGGCTAAGGACCCCTCCAAGACCTTCTTTGAAAGAATCAATGCACATAATTGGATCAGGAATCCTCAATATCAGTGCACTTGTCAATAAATTCTTGAAGTGATAAAAATTATTTCACAATCATAGGTACATTCAATTCTCACACCCTTCTTTTGCAAATAATTGATTGGGTGTGCAATCTTTGAAAATCCCTTAACAAATATTCGATAATAACTTGTTATTCCCATTAATGATCTCACCTCCAAAAAATTTCTTACTATTGGCCATCCTTCAATGGATTTTATTTTCTTGGGATCCACTTCTATCCCTTCCTCTAAAATGATATGGCCCAAATAATGAATCTTCCTCTCATAAAATGAGCACTTTCTTAGCTTGGCATACAACCTATGCTCCTTCAATACTTGTAGTACTATCCTCAAGCGTTTCTCATGATCTTTTTCATACTTGGAGTAGATAAGTATGTCATCCCATAAGACAATGAGAAACTTATCAAAGTAATTTCTGAAAATGCCATTCATTAAACACATTGATATAACTGGTGTATTTTACAACGCAATTGGCACCACTTGAAACAAATAATGGCCATATTGTGTTCTAAAATATTTCTTGATGAAATATTCTTCTTTAATTCTCACCTGATGATAGCTTGATCTGAGATCAATATTGGATAATATATTTTCATCTTTCAACTGATTGAAAAGTTCATCCATCCTTGGCAAATGATACTTTTTCTTCACAGTCACCTTATTTAACTGCCTGAATGTTAATTTTCACATGAAACTCTATGTGACTAATTTTCAAATATGAAAATTGCTTCATAGTGAGCTAACAGTAAAACCCTAGTTGTTACCATTGAATAATTTTACACTAAAAATTTATTGGTTGAAATTATATGCAACAAAAACACAAAAGATCAGAGATCAATCATCAGCACAACTTAGAAACAAATTTTAGTTCTGTAACCTTTATCAAATTCATAAAATTTGAGGGAAAAACCAACCCTCCTAGTCAACACACTTTGACTAAATCTAGGGAAATCCTTGTGCTCCTCAAAATATAGAAAAATCAACAAAACACAAACTCAACAAAATACCTAGAATAATTCCAATCTAGATATCTGTTGTGGCTACCAAATTGACAACTTTCTGCAATCGTTGAATCACCTATGTCTACCGAAAATTCCACTTTTTGTCGTTTTTTAAACATATCGCTATATAACCACCCACAATTACCAAAACTACCACTTTCTATAGCTACTGAAACCTACAACTACAAAAATGCTGACTTTCTACGACTATTGAAACCCGCAGCTACAAAACTACCAATTTTCTATAGATGCAAAAACCTGTGGCTACATAATCACCTACAGATAAAGAATCACCTGTCAGCTACATAATCACTTGTTTTTGCTAAAGAATCACCTCATTGACATCAACATTCCTCCTAACATAAGTGTTTACTCACTTATGCTAACTCCATGATGTATCCACACTTTTACACAATATGAAATGTCATAACGACCTCTCTCTTTTATTTACTATCCTTAGGGGTCATGATAGAATCGCCTCCACAAGTCAACATCAAATAAGGATTTCTCTGTGGGTGTGAATCCCCAACACAAATCCATGAATCCCTAGCTTCATTCAAAGGGGGTTTTCACTAAACTGAAAGTGTGATGTGGTTCCCAT
The DNA here is from genome assembly GCA_032191745.1 of Picea mariana. Classification (NCBI taxonomy): domain Eukaryota; kingdom Viridiplantae; phylum Streptophyta; class Pinopsida; order Pinales; family Pinaceae; genus Picea; species Picea mariana. The sequence continues at coordinate 1,032 of JASDQU010296136.1, read as the reverse complement.
GATGTTTCCCACATGCCTAATACCTAGGACCATGTGAGAATACATACCCAAAGCTACACAACATCAACATTGAAGTCAATTCATAACCTCAAGGTTCCATCCTTATTCTTAAATAACATTGTGGCACCCCAATAAGACACACTTGGGCATTTATACCCCTTCTTCAAACTCTCTTCAAGTTTCATTTGTAATTCCTTCAATTATAGTGTACTCATCTTATAAGGATTCTTGGATACAAGGGCTACTCTAGAAATCAAATTGATAGAGAAATCAATATCTCTTTTCAGTGGCAACCCAAGTATCTATCTAAATACGTATTCAAATTCCTTTAGGACTACATAGTCTTCAATACTTGGCACCTTATCATTAGGTGTCTCTTCCATATGCACAACAAATATTTGGCATTCTTTCCTGAAGCTTCTTTTCAATTGAAAAGATGAAATTTCTATGATAGTTACTGCATTTGTAATACCTTGAACTATTCTCAAGTTCCCTTCCTCATCCAATCAAGTAAATACTTTGTTATAACACTATAGGAAAACATCATTCTTTTTGAACCAATCCATACAAATTAGGAAATGATATGAACCCAAAGGTATGATATTCAAATCCACCTTTGTGCTCAATCCATTCATGTCCATTGGACATTCCTTACCCAACCCATTACTTCTTTTTTTACCTCTCATCCATAACTGAACTAGAAAATATTTCCCAAGTTTCCTTCTTTGGAAATGAAATGTTTTCACCAAGTTAGGATCTATATAAATAATAATAACTCCTTAATCAATTAAATAAAAATAGGTCGATCATTGATATTACCTTCCACTTCAATCATTTGATATGGAAATTCATATTTCTTGTTGTCCATGTATGCATAGATCCTTGTCATGCTTCTTCCCATGTCCTGAATTGTATCAGCCTACTGTATATTCTGAACAGTCTTCGCTCATTCACCTCTATGAGGGAAATCTCTTTACATGTGGTCTTACTCACAACCTCAACATTTAATAGGTTTCTTCCTTGTACTTTTTC
>JASDQU010296133.1:2301-14137 GCA_032191745.1 Picea mariana | reverse complement strand
AAAAAAAGTAATCAAATAAAAATACTAAAACTAAAAAATAAGTATTAAGTTCCTTGTTACTATCTTAACTAAAGTAAAAAAAAAAAAATCATTTGGGAAAATAACGGGATCATGGTGATTATTATTGTGTTATATAAGCCAAAGCGATGCTCAGTTAAAAAAGAAAATTAGAAAATAATTTCTCTAGTTGTTACAACTATCATTTCTCTAGTTCTTACAGTTATTGGAAGGCCCTATGCAATTCAAATTTCCATGACACTTCTCATATACCAAACACAATATCTATGTTAATTTATTAATACAAAAGGTCTTAGAAGCAACATATATGATGGTGATTTTAGACATGAGTGAATTGATTGAAATCAATTTTAAACTATTCTTGACTTTTGTGTTTGCGCCCTTCCAATGAAATTATTAAATTAATTATATATGCATGAATGATTACATATAGACACTCATATATGTTGATTTATTTAAGAATGAGTGTTATACACGTCTATATAAAGTGCATAGTGAAAGAGATTTGAAGTTTGGTTTTAGTATTTACAACTGGAGTTTGTTATATTTTTTTTTTTATCTTTTTGGGTAGTTATATGGAAAAAAAATATCAAGAATGCCAAGTTAATGGAGAGTTTAATCCCTACAAACTTGGAGACAAATTCGTTTTGGAGACTCATAATAAATTTGTAAAAGTCTTGCAAGTCATTTTTTTTCATACCGTGGTTATTTCTTAGATGATCTCTCCTTCATTGTTATTAATTAGATACTGAAATAATCTATGAAGATGATGGTATAAATTTCTTGTGCTTTCTGCAAGATGATTTGGTAACAACATAAACCAAGTAAATTTCTAGACTTGTAATTGTGTTGAGAAAGCATCGAGTGCCTCAACTACCACCATGGGATGTAAACCCTATCTGGTATGTTAATAAAATTTTCATATATTTCTCTTTATCATCCTAAATCATGAGAAATATAAATAATCTTGCGATCTGAATGTTCCTTTCTATGCAGATGATTCTAGGCCAAATTTAACACGTTATTAATGCCATCAAGTCATAGAGTTTTTTCAACAAACTACTAAATACTTGAAAGAAGACCTCTGTGTTCATGTGCAACGAAGTGTCGCACCTCTGCGTTATTATTAGAAATTGGCATGGTAGATGAAGTTGACCAGAGCTTGTATAATATTCTTGATGATTATGGAGAGCACCTTTTTTTATTATCAGAAGAGAACGTCTATTAGCAAGATGTCACAGGTAGTGGAGCATGAAGCGGTGGTTCCATGTAGACTTCCAAATAGAATTCCTTTCCCTGCAGTGACAGGCCATCGACTACAGGAAGGTGATGCCATTGACAGCAACCTCGACTAAAACAAGTGTCAGAATCCGCCCGAATAGCTATTCATAAATTTTGTTTATGTTAATTCCTTTTTTAATCATGACAATTTCGAAAAACAAATCACATACACCAGGGAAATTACATCATATGAATGAGCTAGCAACCAATCAAAAATTCCATATTTAATATTTAATAAATACGAAAATAAATTTTGTACCATACGCAGCCACTCAGTTTGGGCCACGTCACACCAAAATACCTTTATTATGACTCTGATACCATAATGTAACGTTCCCCGGCCTAACCAAGGGACCTTATGGTGCCGAATACATATAAAAATGAAACTTTTTCTATCTAAATTAACTCTTTTATTGTTAGTCGATTTCTTGTAGCTTACAAATACAAATCTAAAACATATTTAGCTACTATCTATAACCGTAAAACATATGCATCTAAAGTGTGTTAATAATCAACATGAAATGCAACTAAACCATTCATTATAGAAGCATCTAAGTCATTCCCATTTACACGGAGTTCACACATCACACACAACAATAACACTTGTAATTAACTCAACAACAAGATAAAACACTTATCTTTAAACAAGAATTATGCAACCAACTGCTTGGGACGAACATTCCACCGAACCATAGACTGATTGTTCCAAATATCAATGTCTAGTCACCCCCAAGTTGAGTCCAGTAATACAAAAAATATGGTGGTCTCTCACAGTCCACTCACATATCATAAAGTTTGTAACCAAATTGATATTCTCCTACAACTATCCCATTTTTTCTACCAGCTCTCTTCCTCCTGACCTTTCCAACCCAAGGAATGCACTATTCATTTATCAGTGATAACCCAAGGGATGTACCATCTATTTCTCATGGATAACCTAAGGGGTGTACCATACATTTATTAGGGTTAACCCAAGGAATGTGCCATTCGTTTATCAGGGTCTCTTTAGCACAGGTAACTGAGAATCTCTCAGCTGAGAACTCAAGGGAACTTGATGCTAGGAAAACTATCAACAACCCAACAAAAAACACTTGTTTTTTAGTGCAACTCACACATAAGTTTACTTTTTAGACCTGAAAACCCGACTCTTCATTTCTCTAGCTCCAATTCGCTCTAGTTATGCTCCATATTTTTCCCTCCACGGCTGCACCTGCTCCAAGTTATCTTTATTTCTCCCTTCCTTTCTTCCCATGCACAAACTTGACTTCTTTCTCAACCCCTCTGAATTTCCTCTCTTGTGGCTTGCCTTTCTTGACTCATGCTCTTCCCCAAGTTGATTTTACTCAACCCCCATGTGCCCAATAACTATGGGATGTAACCACTTGCACCCAACCTCTTAGATGTATTCAATGATTGGCTTTGTGAACACTCAATGAGAAATGGGAAGGTTCGTATACAAGATAAAAGCTTGGGGAAATGAGTTTAATTAATATACATGGGTATTTACCCCTTTGACCCCCTCTTGGCCATTATCCTATATACTTCCCTCTCTTGTGGATTAATTCATCCCCAATATCTTGTCCATGTTCCCTTTAGTAGCTGGCATCACATTTTATTATTAAAACATTGGAATACAATTCACATATTACATTGCTTGTTCATAGGCACATATTATATCCACATAAGAATTAATTAAACTCGGGATTATAATGAGGATGTTACAATAATGATAATAAGAAATTTGCTTGGAAATACGAATTACAGTGAATAGTATGAAATCATGGATACAAAATGAACCAAGTAATACTGCAAAAAGAACTCGTTAATAGGCGGTCATCTATAGTTAACTGTTGCGCAAAAGATAAAATCCATTTCCAAAGACAGAGACTAACAAGTGATCCTTCCCACAAAAATTCCTTAGCATCAAGTCTTCTTTCAATACTATAAAATTTCACCATGGAAAAACAACCTAACAATCTAAATAGAGACGATGGTTATAAGATTAGTCAAAATTGGATCCCAACACAAATATGATGATGGCGATTGTGTTTGATATCAACGACATGTTCTTGAATTCTAATTGAAATTGAAAAAAAACCTAACTATCTAAATAAAGATGATGGTTGGAAGATTAGTCAAAATTGAATCCCAACACTAACCACAAGGATAGATTCTAGAAATTAATTAGTAATATTTTTAGGTCTTATATAATTTTTTAATAAGTTGGTTCTTTACCAAAAAAAATTCTTATTTATACACGTGATGATTTTTCAAATTTCCCTCATATATTAAAACTTTTCATGATGATGGACCACATTTGTTTTGTCTGAAATGTCAAATAAAAAACCAATCGATGAATCTGAAATAACTATCTTATCATAACACCAGTTGCAAAAGTCCCCTGTATGACATTTTGAGCAAACGCAATTGTAATTAGCAAAAAGGAAAACTGATCTAATTTTCTTAAAAAAATGTACAGTTGTCGATGTGATTCCTATTTTTGCCAAATCATAGACTTCGCAATAAGAGAAACGATTTTATTTTTCACAAGGCCAACATTTCATTACTTTGTGATGTGAATTCCATAAAGAAAGGTTTAATTCGGATAACTTGTCACTAGAAAACATTATCCAACCATCTCTTTGGGAAAGAATAGATGCATGCTCATCCCTAAAGACATCGAAATTTGAAGAAATTTATGTTAGTAATCAATGCAACAAATTCACTCACCTCGAGAGCACACAAAATCAGATCCGGATGCATAATATAAGGAGTAATTTTGAATGTGACGTGCAATATCCTACTAGTACACATCACGTTGAAAAAAACATGCATATGCTCTATGAAGAAACAATCAACAACGTTGAGCTACCTCCACAGCACAAGGACAGTTCTACAAACCCTCATGGTAAACTGCTTACACAAGTACACAACAAAAATTGTGTTATTAGTAAAATAAGCACTTCCCAGAAGAATAGCTTTAACAAAATGATGTCTGAATTAATTATGCCGAGTACACCTATTGATAATGGGTAGATTTAATAAGGGTTTAGTGCTTAATAAGTTTTCTATGGATATGATTAAATATGGCTGGAATATTCTTAGTAGTCACACAAAATAAATGGCTATGATTTCAATCATTAACTTCCTAGCTATTATAAAGACATCCGTTTATATGTTTACTTTTTTACATTTACCTAATCATATTTAAAAATTATTTTGATAGCTAAGTGATTGCCACGTAACTGATTAACAAAAATTAAAATATTAACACGAGATAAATAAAACTCAACCGTTTATTTGTTAATCAATAATAAAATTTAATATATTCTTTTAAGGATTCGTTTCATCTTATCAACCTTTCGACGTTCACCAGCAGCGATCTAGCTGCTGTGCTAATTAAATATAATGATCTAGTTAAATATAATGATAATAATAATCCCCAAGTAAAAGAAAAATTAAGGTTTGTTTCTAACCGTAATCTTTCGAGATCCATTGCTCAGAAAATACATCTTAATACCACGAATAACAATGATGAAAACACTAACCATGCAAACAACCGTGATATAAAAATTGAGGGTATGGACATTTCAAATAATGGCAACGTAGGTAATGATGACAATAACGGTAGTGTTTGCAACAGTGTAATCGATACTACAAGAAATGGATGACACAATCCGGCTGCCACCACTGCCATCAGTAATGATGGTATTGTCTTCCGTTTAAATTCGATTATGGACAGAAACAACCATGATACAAACATTGAGGGCATGGACATTTCAAATATTGACAACGTATATAATAATGACAACAACGACAGCGTTCGCAGCCACAATAACATAAACAATGATGGTAACGTAAACGTCCCAGATAACAGTGTAATGCATCGTACAGGAAATCGATCGTTCAATCCGGTTGTCGCCGCTAGCAGCAGTAATAATTATACTAGATTCTGTTTAAATTCCATTACGGGCGCAAACAACCATGATATAAACAGTGAGGGCATGAACATTTCAAACAATGGCAACGTATGTAATGATGACAACAACGACAGTGTTTGCAGCCACAATGAAAATGAAGAAAACAATGATGGCAACGTAAGCAGTAACAGTGTAATGGATAACACATGAAATGGATCGTACAATCCGGTTGCCACTACTGGCATCAGTAATATTGGTACTGTTTGTTGTTTAAATTCCAAGAAAAACACTAAGGAATACGTTGAAAACAATGAAGAAATTAGTTTATCCAATATTCAAACGTTTGGCTCATCCAATAATTGCAGTGTTGGTAGCGATAATAATACTTCATTCACTAATTGAACGCAAGAATTTAGTAGTCAACCTATTGAGCCAACCCATCGACGAATACACTACTAGGTTACTAGAGAGGGGTCTTAACTTTGCTATTGTCCCTCGCAAAATTCTTGTTCAGGATATCCTGTCTAGCATTGAAAATGGAATTAAAAACCTCTAGGATAATGTTAAAGAAGAAATCAAGCAAGATTTCTCAGTAATTCTCCGTAGAGTGAAACCACCAAAAAGAAACATCACCAAAGAAGAGTTTTTGGCTTTAAAATCCCTTAGCAATAACATGAATTTAGTAGTCCTAAAAGAAGACAAAGGGGGATGTTGTCATTATGAACAAGGATAATTACATTGATAAAATGCTAGACCATATCAATAATAGTGGAGTTATAAGTAACTTAATAAAAATCCCCTAGGGAAGTTTCTAATGCCATTAAGTTAAGCAACATAAATAAAGTTGATAAAAAAAAATTGATTGTTAGTTTCCCTTCCACCTCAAGGATCTACGAGATTCCCAAAATTCATAAAGAAGGAGCCCCTCTTAGACCTATTGTCAACAGAATAGGTAGTCCTACTTATCAACTTGCAAAATATCTGGCTCACAAACTCAAATCCGTAGTTGACAATACTAGCTCTTTTGTTAAAGATTCCACATTCTTTGTAAACAAGATCAAAGACATCAATTTGGAAAAAGATTACACCCTCGTTAGTTTTGATGTTGTTTCTCTCTTTACTAAGATTCCCATTGATGGAGCTATGGAGGTCATCAAGAGAGTCACTGACCAAGGTACTATCGAGTTAGTCAAAATTTGTTTGAAATCCACATTCTTTAGTTTCCAGTGGGACATATATGAACAAACATGTGGGGTTTCTATGGGATCCACCCTCTCTCTTATCATAGCTAACTTATTTATGGAGGATTTGGAAAGCAAATCCCTTATTTCCTCACCATTTCAAACCAAATACTGGAATAGGTTTATTGATGATACTTTTTTTATTTGGCCCCATGGTTATGACAAATTAAACGAATTTGTGAATCACCTCAATACACAATTCAATCATATAAAATTCACTATGGAAGTTGAAGATAAAGGTAGTCTTCCTTTTCTAGATGCCAAGGTCAAAAAAAGAATCGATGGATCCTTAGCCCACCAAGTTTATAGGAAGAAAACTCACATCTAACAATACCTTCATGCCGAATCTCATCATCACCCTGCCCAAAAATTAAGGGTTCTCAACACCCTAGCTACTAGGGCCTTCATAATCTTTGATGATGAACACCTTGATGAAGAGAAAAACCACCTCCTCAAGGTTTTCAAGGATAATGGCTATAAAAAACATTAGGTGTCTAGAGCCTTTCGGAATGCCTCTAAAAGACCTGGAAATATGGTACAAACAAATAATGATATGTCCAAAGTTTTCTTACCATACATACAAAGGACAATAGACAAGCTTGCTAGGATTTTGAAGAAGAAAAATATTGGGGCAACTTTCAAGCCCATAAACATTATTAGGAATATCAGTTAAAGACCATATTGATCCCATTGAACATAAGGGTGTCTATATGATCTCATGCTCATGTGGTAAACAATACAAAGTAGAAATAGACCGGTCCTTTATAATTAGAATTCAAGAACATGCCCCTGATATCAAGCACAATGGCACTCGTCCCTCGACTTTGGAAGAACATTCGGACAAAACAAAACATCATATTCTTATTGAAGAGGCCAAAATTCTTGCCATGGTAGATCACTATAACAATAAGAAATTTAGGAAAGCCATCGAAATTGAAAAACAACCTAACAATCTAAAGAGAGATAATGGCTAGAAGATTAGTCAAAATTAGATCCCAACACTAACCACACAGACAGATTGTAGAAATTAATTAGTAATAAATGATTAGTAATATTTTTAAGTCTTATATAATTTTTTAATAAGTCGAAAAAACTTTTCATTTATACTTTTATACAGTATATTAATAACATATAGTTGATTAATAAAATAAGTTTAATAAATTAATTTATTAAATATATTAGCAAAGTTCATTAATAAAATAAGTTTTCCAACTTTGAATACTTTAGAGTTAGGGTTATTCATAATATATTAATTAATAGAGTTAGGGTTATTAGAGTTAAGGTTAATATAGTTAATATAGTTAATGATTGATATTATTAACATATTAATTATAACTATATTAATAACTATTAATAGAGTTAACTATTAATTACCACTGCATTAATAATTATTAATATAGTTAATGAGTAATATTATTAATATAGTTAATGATTGATATAGTTAATCTCTAATATTAATAATATAATATTAATCATACTTTACTATAACAATTTAATATTAATAACACTAATCCTAATCCTATTTTTATTATATATTAAATAAATATAATAATTAATTAATACATTAATTATGTATTAAAAATAGTTTGAAAAAATAAAAAATAAAATTTATCAATATATATCAACCATTTTTATAAAATAGTTATTACTAATTATATTACACTTATTAAAATCCACATATTATATTATATTATATTATATATATATATATATATATATATATATATATATATATATATATTTCATATTTTTCTATCAAAATGGTGTCAAAGTATGACGACATTGATTTAAATCTCGTAAAGATCAAGTTTATATTATAAAATGAATAAAAACCATAATTTAAGCAACAATTGTATGACATGTCCTCACATATCCAGAAGAATATATATTATAAAATGAATAAAAACCATAATTTAAGCAACAAATGTATGACATGTCCTCACATATCCAGAAGAATATATATTATTTGACTTACGATATTTATTTAGGTATAATTTAAGCAACAAATGTATGACATGTCCTCACATATCCAGAATAATATATATTATTTGACTTACGATATTTATTTAGGTGTAAGGTGCAAGTTTGTTAATGTATTTAAATCTCGAAAAGATCAAGTTTATATTATAAAATGAATAAAGACCATAATTTAAGCAATAATTGTCTGACATGTCCTTACATATCCAGGAGAATATATATTATTTGACTTACAATATTTAGGTGTAAGGTGCAAGTTTGTTCATGTTTGATAAAACTGTAGTAAACGAAAGTTAAATTTTTACATATTTTAAATACTAATTGAGTTTTAAAAAGGTGTTGTTTAATTGTTTTATAAAATTGTTTCTTTTCAAAGTAATTGGTTACATAAATTTGTATGAAATCATCATTTTTTATTGTTTAAAATTCATTTTTGAATGTAAAAATCAATTCAGTTATTGAATTTAAAAAAGATGTTGTTTAACTTTTTTATAAAATGATTTTTTTTTGTTGGAATTGGTGATATAAATTTACATGAAATCATTATTTTTTGTTATTTAAAATATATTTTTGAATATAAAACACTAGGATTATACAAAAATAATAACTCAAATCTACTCATAAAATTTGAAACAATTATCCCCAAAAAATATCGATTGCACAAAATTACCGACCTCTCAATTCTGGTCTTCCTGTGCCTTAGTTTTCGGACTTGGACTCTATTGCGTGTGCCTCAGTTTTCGGAGGTAGAGATCCGTCAAAAGAGATTTTGATTTTGTATGATATATACTTATATTCAACATTTCCACAGTTGGTATTAAATAATAGAGCTCTCACAGTTATACGTATAAATATGTCGCGATTTTAAATGTTATTTGTAAACTCATTATTTTTAATAAATTTGCTGCAGTGATTTGTATATCCAACGTGATATTATTATTTTATTGATATCATTTAAAATTGAATGTTTTGTTTTTAAAATTTTTGAAGTATTTTTTAATTATTTTTTATTATGTTAAAATATAGAGAATTGTAAAAATGTTGTATTACCATAATTTAAATCTACTTGTTCTACATGTTGACTTTTTCATATAAGTTTGAATCCTAAGATATAAATATCGATGGTTAACTATATTGCGTGTGCCTTAATTTTCGGACGTGGACTATGTTGCATGTGCCTGCAACTAAATAATAGAGCTCAACTTATATACTTCTATTCAACATTTAAACAGTTGCTATTAAATAATAGAGCTCTCACTCTTATACTTATAAATATGTCCTGCTATTAAATATTATTTGTAAACCCATTATTTCTAATAAATTTGTTGCAGTGATTTGTATATCCAACGTGAGTTCATTCCTTTAGCGATATCATTTTAAATGGATTGTTTTGTTTTTTTCATTAAGTATTTTTTAATTATTTTTATTAGTTTAAAGTGTAGTTTTCCAAAGTTTTTATTCACAAAATTTCATAACAAAAGTATTGTATTATATGGGTAAAATTGCAATTTTTTGTTGTTTAAATTGTATTTTTGAATGTATAAATGGATTCAGCCTGTTGAAAACTTCTAAGACACTAGGATTATATAGACTTAACCATTCAAATATTCAAATCCAACAATTTATCACCACAAAATTAAAAGATACATGGCTTTGTTTAAATTGTTGGATTTACAGATTTGAGAAGATTAGTTAAATCTATATAATCCAAATACCCAAAATGTTTTTCAACACATTAAATCCATTTATGCATTCAAAATTTAAACAACAAAAAAATTGCTATTTCACCCAACCAAATTCAAATAAAAAAATGTCAAAACTTAGAACTTTTAAACAACATGTAGCTATATGTTAATGAACTAAACTACTCTTATATTTTATGTTTTAGATGGAAAATTTTAAATGATGAATTTTTCTCTTGTCATTTATTTAGGAAATACTATCATATATCACATATTGGAAAGTGAAAATGGATTGCATTTGCTCATGTTAAAAGTGATTTCCAATAAACATACATATATTTTGGTTTATATCTTATGTTAAAAGTGATTTCTAATAAACATATATATTTTTTGGTTTATATCATATGTAATAATATGATAATATATATTTTTTATATAGGGTTGTTGGTAAGGTATTTTAAAGACATTGATGATGATGTAGTTGGTTAAAGTATTTTAGGGTTTTTTAAAAAGCTGAATTCATTTATACATTTAAAAATACAATTTAAACAATAGGAAATAGTGATTTCATCAATATATGTTTCAAAGTTTACATAACTTTATAATAAATTTATAAATAAAAAATCTTTTAAAATGAAAATAATGATTTCATCAATATATGTTTCAAAGTTTACACAACTCTATAATAAATTTATAAATAAAAAGTCTTTTAAAATGCATTGTAAATTAAATTATTAAACATGATTTTTAAAATACATAATTTAAACTGCAATTATAAATAAATAGCGTTTTAAGATGCATTGTAGGTTAAATTATTAACCATAGGTTTTCCATATAATTTAAGCTCACTCATAAGTCAACAGCGTTTTAAAATGCAGTTTAGGTCAAATTATTATACCACGGTTTAAGGTGCACGTTTGTTAATGTTCCCGCAAACTTTGTTAAAACGGTGCTAAATTTTCGCAATTATCCATGAAAGGGCGAGTGTTTTTGTTCAAAACTGGGGATTTGACATTAGTAAGTGGACTCTCTTTCAATAGGTGGAACGATGACGGTGCATAGAATGGATGAAGATTTTTGCAACTTCAAATATTAAAGTAGAGAAGGTGGGAGAGCATGGGCCTATCATGCATTTGCTTTAGGGAGAAGAATCATTGCAGAAAAGATACCGAGCTTGCTATTCTGGTCATGCCAATGTTTTCGGAGGTAGACTGGCCTGAGTTTTCGGGGTAGAGTAAGCGAGAAAACCATAATTCACTCTTACATAGAACTTTGATTTTGTATGATAATACGCTTATTTACGTTTCTAAAACATTTCCAGAATTTTATATTTCGATTGGACATGTAGACTGTGGAAAGTGCAGAGAAAATGGTGGAATGAAAATGGATTATTTTGACTGGACATGTAGCCTCTGGAAAGTGCTGAGAAATCCGTGGAATGAAAATGAAATTATTGCAGAGTCATATTATTCCATTTTTCCACTATAAAACCATACCGCTGGCCGGGTTACCAGAAACCATAACGGAGAGCCTCACAGTTTGATACAGCAACTTTGTGACTGCTGAGAGTTCTGATTTTCTGCTTTGCCATGGATCTTCAGCGGGTGTTTGCCACTGTAGATATGCGAATTCTTGGCTATCTTATAGTGGCCATCGCATCGGCTTACGTGATTTACAGGCGACTTCGGTCCTCTGTGAAATTGCCGCCCGGTCCCCG
>JASDQU010296132.1:0-14137 GCA_032191745.1 Picea mariana | reverse complement strand
AGTTCTGTACATCATCTATAATTGAGCACCAAATCAATGTGAGGCTTACTACCTCTATTTCACAAGATGCAACTTGTTTAAGAGCACCAATTCTCTGGTTTCTCTAGCACCCACTAGAAGGAAGCACCAACTCCCTGGTTTCTCTAGCACCAACTATAAGGAAGCACCAACTCCCTCGTTTCTCTAGCACCAACTAGAAGGAAGAACCAACTCCCTGAGTTCAAGCACCCACTTGAATCTATGAGAACAACAGTCCTCCCTAGCTCCTCCCTACCACCTTGGAATATAAATGAATAATTAAACAACCAGCTACACAGATAAATCAATTCTTACCACTTCTTCTTTGTTCTGTAAATCTGGTCTTCTTCTTACTGTTCTGCAATTCTTCTCTTCCTTTGTCTATTCTGCAAATCTGCTCTGCTTCAACTTGTTCTGTCATTCTTCTCTGCTTCAACTTGTTCTGTCATTATGCTCTACTTCAACTTGTTCTTTCATTCTTCTCTACTTCAAGTCTTTTCCTCATCTGTTACTCTTCTCTGAGTTTTATCTCATACTGCGCATATTCTCAATCTCACACTACGCATCCTGTGATTTTCCCTTTTTTATAGTTTAATTCATTTTTCGTCCAGAACAACCAGCCTCGCATAGTCTGTATCTTTTTCTTTTATGCACAACACCCACAAAAGTTACACTTCGCATCTTCTTAGGCAAAAGAAAAACCATCCGAGCAACTGAAACACCAATTGATCAAGAATCATGAATCCATTTTGCTAACAGATTCGTAACTGATAAATTAACTGTGAGAGAGAACAATAGCCCTCTGATCATATTCAAGTTTATCTGCATTGTTGGATGAACTTTATTAATCTTGCCTTTAAATTGGGTTTCAACATTTCGGCATTCCTGTGGCCAAGTGTCTCGACACTTCATATCGCGATCTCCGAAACTTCGATACTGAGCTTTTCTACACTAGCTCCTTCCTCAATATGACCAAGGCCATGACCAAGTGCTTATGCATAAAGTTATTTTCGCAAATTCACATTTCATGAGTCTAGAGATGAGGCATCTCGACTCTCCAAGTCGCGATCCCCAAAATCCAGAGATGGAGCTGAGATCAATGGTCCACAATCTCGATGAATCTATGGTCCAGATCTCATCATGAATTCGCATCTCATGATTCCTTCGATGGAGGTTCTTGTCACTCCAAGTTGTGATAGGCCAAACTCTGAAATGAAGCTTAGATCAACGGTCCATGATCTCGATGAATCTATGGTCCAGATCTCATCATGAATTCACATCTCACGATTCCTTTGATAGAGGTTCTTGTCACTCCAAGTCGTGATAGGCAAAACTCCGAAATGGAGCTTATATCAACGGTCCAAACCACACCTTGATATGACGGTTGGGATTAAATCACGATTTCGCATATTGTGATTTCAATGGTTATGTTTCTTACCTCTCCAAGCCGTGATAGGAAAAGCTCCGAGATGGAGCTTAGATCAATGGTTCATAACACGTCTCAAACTGACGGCTAAGATGGTTTCACGATTTCTCATATCGTGATTTCAGTGGTTATGTTACTTGCCTATCCAAGTCGCGATAGGAGAAGCTCCGAGAGGGAGCTAAATCAACAGTCCAGAACAAACCTCGATCTAACGGCTGCGATTAAATCGCGATTTTGCATATCGTGATTTCATTGGTTATGTTTCTTGACTCTTCAAGTCGCGATTCACGAAACCCCAAAATGGCATGGGTTCAATAGTCCCGATCAACACTTGATCTGACAACCATCGAGAATTGTAAATGGGATCCAACGATCAGAAATGCTGCTTCTCCTCCCAAGCTTACTTTGTTCCGCTTACTCTGATCTTGCCATCAATGATCTACCAACATATCTGACGGTCCTCCTTCTTTCAAGAATTTTGAACGGGATCCAGTGATCAGAAATGCTTCTCCTCCCGAGCTTACTTTGTTCTGCTTACTCTGATCTTGCCATCGATGATATGCTAACAATCCTTTGCACTATCTCTTCTGAGCTTATTCAAATCTTGAATATTCTCTGCAACGTCTTCTCATAATGCCCATCTATTACTTTCTGTACTCATGCCATCTTCATTGTTGTACTTTCCATCAATGACAAGCATTCACTATCTGTTAAATATTTGCCAACAACATAAGCCTTTGAATTGAATTTTACTACTTCATCTACTATGGGCAGGTGGTATCCATGGATAAGCTACTGAAGCCACTACTCATGGTAGTTTATAATAACCGGTAGAGGGGAAGCTACATAATTTTCTGCTAGCTTGTATAATGATGCTATAGGTTATGCATATAGTACTTTATATGGTCACTATGCTGCCTATGCCTTTGTAGCCTTTGCATTTGGTGATGGTTGTGGTAGATAAGTTGGAACAAGCTGAGATGATTTAGTTACTGATACCAAAACTAGGTCTTGATTTGATGTTAACTGCACTTAGAAAAATGTTTGTTTCATGTGAGATTAGTAAGAAAGGGGGTTTTGGTCATCTGAAAAGAGTTCTTCTTATGAATTTTCCACTTAAGAGAGGCATAATCACGATTGGTAAATATATTGGTTTTTTGTTGGAATGGCCATCTCATTGTCGCTTCTAACCAACCTGTCAATTCAACTTGAAAATTTATGCTTATCAAAGATGTAATAACGAAAAACAAGAATCCCCTCGACCCTGAAATCAAGTTATTGATTACGAAAAAAAAGAATCCCCTCGACCCTGACATCAATTTCTTCATTATTCTTAATAAGGGGATAGAAAGGGTGATACTGTTTGAATGATGAGCCAGGGAACAATTTATTTATTTGGGGAAAAAACCCTTGACCCCTAATTGTGGTGCCTTCTCTTATCAATCCCATTTCACCTATACATGGATCAGGGAAAGGGGGAAATGTAAAATAAGCATGATCGTGAATGTAAAAGAAATTGTGGAAGTCAAAACCATACTATTGTGTCTCAAACTTTATGAAGCAGTGCTGCTTACTAGGAAAATTCCACCTTGTAGACCACTACTCCATGCCTTTTGCAAGGTTGGTTCTTAAATAAGGTTGATTTACTTATCCAAGTGGTTGTTTGGGACATTTTGGATTAAATCCTTGAATTTTGTGGTTTTGGGTTAAAAAAGATCACAATTTTCATGATGTTTCTAGTGGCTTTTTTCTCCTGAAACTAGCTATTGAACACTCAATTATGATTTTGGAGTAAAAAGTTATGATCCCAACGAGTTGACCATCACATATCCAACTTGGTGCACCTCATGGCCTCCCATTCTAGTCTTTTTATTTATGATTTACATAGTGATAAATAGGGGCATGAACCTCTTGTAATAAGTTGGAGAACAATAGTAGATTCACATCTCTTTTGAAAGATTGCTACCTATGTACACAACTCTTTTAATATTTTATTCATATTATTACATCATATTTTTATCTATATAATTTTTATTTGTATTTTTGTTTTGAATTTAAAATTTATAATATTTGGGACACACATCATACATCTACCTCCATACTAGGTTGTAGAGTGTGCCTTTCAAGGCAATAAAATTTGTGATTTTTGCAATATTGTGTGTATTTCTGAAATTTACTTTTGCTTCACATCTCTTATAAAACATGTTAAACTCTGTGTTTTAATGTGTTTTCCACCAAATTTATTTTAAATATAGATCATTGACTTTCAAAGGAACACATGGACAAGGTATTAATTCCTTTTAGTGCTACTTATAGGCCTAGGATGACAGACAAAATAAATTGGGTTGTATATTAAAAACAAAAGAACCTTTGAGTTATATGTCAGAGGTTGGATTTGTGCCTAAGTGCAATCATCAATTCTTTGGAGTAGAGATAAATAGTATTTATGGCACTTCCAAGAAGGATAATGTAATTTTGGCTAGTTCATTTGAATATAAATGTAGGATGAAAAATGATGCAAGAGCATCACCAACACATCAAACGAGCCAGCACGGAAGGCGAAAAGACAGCTGGACAAGCCAACACAATTTTTTTTTGAATTACACCTTGGAAGTTGTTGTGCAATCTTAAATGAAGTCATTTAAGAAGAGGCGCACTTGTATATTGTAATGAACCTTGAGCGGATAGCTCTCATCCTTAGTAGATAGGAGGCATTTAAAATAGTTAATGCAAGTGGGTAGAATTTAATTCTAGATTTGATAGCTTTAGAGTGCAAGAGGTAAACGGGATATAGACACCCTCATTGTGCATTGCATCATTAGGTGGAGCATTCAGGAAGAAGAGCATGCAGAGAGCTGTGAAAAGAACACCCATGTACTGATATTTGAATTAATAGAAGAGTTTGATTCAAATTCATGGTTTTGTGTCTGTTCTCTATGTATTGATGTTGATATGCTCATGAATGGTTGCTTCTAGTTATACATTTTCTTTTATATGATGTGTATATGATTTCATGTTTGAATTGAAGTCTGAGAGGAATAAGGAATAAGTTTCAATTGTTTCTCTATTTGAGCCAGAGAATTCCTGCAAGGAGTGCAGTCAAAGTGTCCGCAAGGAGTGCGTTGACAGAGGCTCAGATAGAGATAGATTTTGTTCTCATTCATTTCAAGGTTGCAGTTGGGCACAGGATTCGTGCGAGGAGTGCGCAGGCCAAGTAAAAGTCTCAGGGTTGCGAACCTGAGTGAAGTATTGAAGGACTGGTACTGCAGGTGTGTGCATAGTCGAAAGAGACTTCAACACTTAAAGATGTGGTTGAAGGTTTTCCGCAAGGAGTGCGTGCAAGAGGTTTCCGAAGGACCTGAAGGTCGTGGGAAAAGTTCAGGAAGGATAGGCCTTCGAATTCGTTGAAGGATAGTGTAGGGAAGCTGAGACTTGAAGTTTAGCAGAAGCGTCGCAGGTTTGCACGCAGGGGGAACAAGTTCCACAAAAGGAACATAGTCATTTCGCGGAATCATCAAAGGAGGAGCGGACGGTCGGTATTCTCCAAGGAGAATTCATGACATCCCATGAGCCGTCAGATCTCACGGAGGTGCAAGGGAGATATGACATCGTTTTCTCTGGAGGTGTAAAGCTCAGGAGGGGCAGAGTCGTCGATCCGAGCCATAAGGACTATCGGATCTACACGTAATATCGTGCATCGGGGTTTCATAGATTGAAACTCCAACCCATTGCAACAAGAATTGCGAAATTGTGAAGCACGATATCCCGACAGATCAGAACCATCCATTAGTGGGGACGCATTTCAGAAAGTCTGACAAAGTCGAAGTTTGGCATATCGGAGGTCTTGAGGACATGATAATCAGACAGTTTGGAATCGCGAAACGCGATGTACCGATGGTAAAAGGATAGTGTGGGGCCACAGCAGGATTAGTGGAGGGAAAGTGGCACACAATATCGGCGTTTGGGGAAAGTAAAGTCCTGAAACATTGGACATCAGGATTCACAATATCGCGAACCCCGAAATGCCGATGGAGTGAAGCGGTGATTGAATGGTCAATCTGCACGTGTGTTGGAGTTTCGGCACATCGGGTATCGGGAGTCGGGGAACCGAAGTGTTCGACATCACGAGGGGTGAAATCGTGATAGAGCAAGTCCCGATAGGAGAAGGGAAAGGTCAGCGTCCACTTGTATCGGTGTTCGAGGATTCGTAGGACCAACGCTCGACCACTGACCTTTGGATTTGTGAAGTCGCGAGTTTCGATTCCCCGATAAGTATAAAGAGGGGGATCATGCGAAGAAATATGTGGGTGCAGATTTCCCGATAGGGAAAGAAAAAAACCTTGGTGTTCTTCGGGCCAAGGAAAGAGGAGATCCTATGAGCAGGCATGCCTATGGGTGTAGCTGCGTTAGTTTGGTATCAGAGCACAGAAAGGTTCTTTGCTTTCTGTAGCAGAGGAGGAAAAGAATTCACCATGACACCGAGGAGAGAAAGGCAGTCACCTGATCCATAGGATAGGGAGGTACAAATAAGAAGAGGCAGGCTGATGGAAAATCTAGAAATGGAGAGACATATGCGTGATCTACAAGCCAGACTCGAAGATATGGAGACAGCGCAAAGACGCACAGCCAGTGCAGGGGATCTGAGTGATTCCGAAAGCGATATTGAGGTTGAACGAGAAGAGGAAGTTGCAGCTGAAGATGCATCAAATGAGCGTTTGATCAAAGCTATTGCTAGGATGGGTGCAAGAGCAAAGATGGACATTTCAGTTTATGAGGGAAACTTGGATGTAGAGGAACTTCTAGACTGGATTAGAGCTCTAGACACATATTTCGACTATGAAGATGTCGAAGAGGATAAGAAAGTCAGGCATCTTGTCACGAGATTAAAGGGACACGCAGCATTATGGTGGGACGAGCTACAAGTAGATAGATGTTGCAAGGGTAAGCAGAAGATTAAGAGCTGGGACAGGATGATCACAAAGATGAAAGCGAAATTCATCCCGAGAGACTATCAAATTACTCTGTTCAGGAGGATGCATAACCTGAGACAGAAGCTTATGACAGTGAAAGAATACACCGAGGAATTCTACAAACTGAACATCAGGGTAGGTCATTGGGAGAGCGATGATGAAAAAGTTGCTAGGTACATGAATGGCTTGAGATATGATATCCAGGATGAGATGAGCATGGTTACCATCCGAACGGTGGAAGATGCTTATCAGATGGCTCTGAAGGCTAAGGAGAAGCTGAGCCGAAAGAAGAATCAAAGGGGTAGAGGCAGAAGTCAGCCCAGAGGAAAATAAGTTGCCTAGGATAAATTCTAGAAGCCCGAGGACTGGAAGAAACTTCAGACTCGTACAGAGAGAGGTGGAAGTTCACAGAGAGGACAGCATAATGAGCAGAGAGGAGATTATGCTGATGTTAACACTTTTCCTCATACTAGAGGTCAAGGTAGAGGAAGAGGTGGAGTAATTGCATGCTTCACATGTGGAAAGAATGGGCACAAGTCTTACGAGTGTCCAGAGAAAAAGAAGAACATTGGAGAAGCTCACATCGCCGAGGCACAGAGGAGAGATGTTGAGGCAGAAGACGCTGAAGGCGGAAGAACGCTCATGATGCGAAAAGTCCTTTTGACACCTGAGAAAGAGGTGGAAAGTTCAGTCCAATGGACCAGACTTTTCAGGACAGCTTGCAAGACCAAGGACAGGGTATGCAAGGTCATAGTAGACAGTGGTAGCACGGATAATCTCGTTTCTATAGAGATGGTAGAGAAGCTGGAGCTGGAGACGACTGATCATCCAAGCCCATATAGAGTTTTGTGGCTACAAAAAGGACACCAGGTAACTTTCACTAAACAATGCTTGGTCGAATTCAAGATAGGTGGATATAATGATAAGATTCTGTGTGATGTCATTCTTCTGGATGTTTGTCATCTATTGCTGGGTAGACCATGGCAATATGACAGAAATGTGATTCATGATGGACGAATGAACACATATATCCTGGAGAAGAATGGGAGAACCCATATGTTTCTTCCGATAAAGGATAAGGAGGTGAAGCCGGAAGTAAGAAACACAGTAATTCTCATGAGTGGGAAGGAGCTTCTTATGAAGGTGAAGAAGAAAGAAGATCCACAATTCTTTGTGGTCAGAAAACCAAGGATTGTTCTGACTAGCACAAGAGTGGATGATCTACCAGAGGAGATTCAGGAACTACTGGAAGAGTTCGCTGATATCGTGGTGGACGAATTACCTCGTTCGTTGCCACTGATGAGGAGTGTGAGTCATCATATAGACCTCATACCAGGAGCTAATTTTCCGAACAAAGCTATGTATAGGTTGACGTCGCAAGAAAATGAAGAGGTCAAGAAGCAGGTCCAGGAGTTATTGGACAAAGGATTAGTGAGGGAAAGCTTGAGTCCATGTGTTGTTCCAATGGTACTCAGTCCAAAGAAAGACGGAGGCTGGAGAATGTGTACCGACTCAAGAACCATCAACAAGATAACCATCAGGTACAGGTTTCCATTACCGCGGATGGACGATTTAATGGATTGCTTGAGCGGAGAAAAATACTTTTCAAAGATTGATTTGAAAAGAGGATATCACCAGATTCGCATGAGGGAAGGCGATGAGTGGAATACGGCCTTCAAAACCAACGAAGGACTGTATGAATGGCTTGTCATGTCGTTTGGCTTGACAAACGCACCGAGTACCTTTATGAGGTTAATGAATGAAGTCCTGAGGGAATTCATCGGGAAGTTTGTCATTATGTATCTGGATGATATATTAATTTTCAGCAAGACAAAGGCACAACATCTGAAGCATTTAGCTACAGTAATGAAGAAGCTACAGTAGGAGAAGTTGTTGATAAACATGAAGAAATCGTCGTTTATGAAGACAGAGCTCATTTATCTGGGTTTTTTTATATCTGCAGATGAACTGAGGATGGATCCAGATAAGGTGGAAGTGATCAAGAATTGGCCATCATCGAGAAATATTTTTGAGGTGAGAAGTTTTCATGGACTGGCTAGTTTCTACCGAAAGTTCATAAGGAATTTCAGTGGAATTAGCGCAGCGATGATGGATACACTGAAGAAAATACACAAGCATTTTCACTGGACAGTAGAGGCTGAGAAGAGCTTCAATCTGTTGAAGCGGAAGATCACAGAACAACCAGTTTTGGTGTTGTCGGATTTCGAGAAGACATTTCAGGTGAAATGTGATGCAAGTGGATTTGCAATTGGGGCAGTCTTGAGTGAAGAAGATAGGTCGATAGCATATTTCAGTGAAAGCTGAATGAGGTGAAATTAAAATACTCTACATATGATAAGGAGTTTTATGCTATCATACAGACGTTGAAGAAATGGAGGCATTACTTGATACCCAAAGAGTTTGTATTGTACAGTGATAATCATGCATTACAGTTTGTGACTCAACAAGAGAAGTTGAATAAAAAACATGCCAAATGGGTAGAGTATATGCAGAATTTCACATTTGTGATTAAACATATTTATGGTACTGCTAACAAAGTCGTTGATGCTTTGAGCAGAAAGTGTTTGTTGTTGTAGGAGTTCAATGTCAAAACGTTGGGTTTTGATGATCTCAGGGACATGTATGCAGATGATACAGATTTCGGGGAGGCATATGAAGTAGTTGAGAATCCAGTTCTCAGAGACAGAAGTCCATGGATAGAGTACATGATTCAGGATGGATTGTTGTTTAAGGGAAATCAACTGTGTATTCTGAATTGCTCCATGAGGGAGAATCTGTTGAAGGAGAAACATAGTGGAGGATTGGATGGACACTTCGGTCATGAAAAAACATTCGCAAAGCTGAGCGAGTCATACTTTTGGCCAGGGATGCGGTCAGAGGTCAAGTGGTTTGTAGACAGATGTAGAATTTGCCAGCATTCAAAGGGAAGAAAGTAGAATGCGGGATTCTATCAACCATTGCCCATACCAGAGAGGCCGTGGGATGCGATTAGCATGGATTTTGTATTGGGGTTGCCAAGAACACAAAGAGGTGTTGATTCAATCTTTGTGGTGGTGGATAGGTTTTCCAAAATGGCACACTTCATCCCATGCTAGAAGACCTGTGATGCGACACACATCGCAAACTTGTTTTTCAAAGAGGTCATTCGACTTCATGGTTTGCCAAAAAGTATAGTTTTGGATCGAGACACAAAATTCATAGGGAATTTTTGGAGGACCTTATGGAATAAGCTGGGAACTAACTTGTCATTTAGTTTAGCCTATCATCCACAGACGGATGGGAAAACAGAAGTGGTCAATAGAATTCTGGGAGACTTGCTAAGAAGCTTGGTGACAGAACACCACAACCAGTGGGACCATGCATTACCACAGGCAGAATTTGCATATAACAACTCAGTGAATCGGAGCACAGTCCAGAGTCCATTTCATATTGTATATGGCATGCAGCCAAGGGGAGTTTCTGAATTGAGGGATTCAGAACAGAATGTTACTAGCAGTGCTAGTGCAAAAGATTTCACAGAGGCGATGAAAGAACTTCACTGCAAGGTGAAGGAGCGACTGCCAGGCCAGGAGTATAAGCATAGAGTAGAACAACATAGAAGACAACTTCAGTTTGAAGTTGGTGATTTGTTTTTGGCACATTTGAGGAAAGAAAGGTTCCCGAGAGGAACGTACAATAAGATGAAAATGAAGAAAATCGGGCCATGCAAGGTCTTGAAGAAATTTGGGACAAATGATTACGAGATTGAATTACCCAAGGGGATCGGGATATCTCCGATATTCAATATCTTGGATTTGTACTCATATAAGGTCGATGAAGTAGAGACTGGAGATAAGTAGCTAGGGATTCAGTGGACAAAGCAGATGCCGATTTCAAAGAAGCCGCAGATGGAGCAGATACTGGATAAACGAGTGGGTAAGAAGACTAGAAGGAAAGAATATTTTGAATATTTGGTCAAGCGGAAGGACCATCCAGTTGAAGATGCCATCTAGGAGACTGAAGCAGAGATTTTGAAGCATGGACATGCCATGCAGGAGCTCATGGACAGGAGCCCATGCAAATTTTCAAGTGAGGGAGTATGATGCAGGAGCATCGCCAACACATCAAGTGAGCCAGCGCGGAAGGCGAAAAGACAGCTGGACAAGCCAACACAAATTCTTTTTGAATTACACCTTGGAAGTTGTTGCGCAATCTTAAATGAAGTCATTTAAGAAGAGGCACACTTGTATATTGTAATGTACCTTGAGCAGATAGCTCTCGTTCTTAGTAGATAGGAGGCATTTAAAATAGTTAATGCAAGTGGGTAGAATTTAATTCTAGATTTGATAGCTTTAGAGCGCAAGAGGGAAATGGGATATAGACACCCTCATTTTGAATTGCATCATTAGGTGGAGCATTTAGGAAGAAGAGCATGCAGAGAGCTGTGAAAAGAACACCCATGTACTGATATTTGAATTAATAGAAGAGTTTGATTCAAATTCATGGTTTTGTGTCTGTTCTCTGTGTATTGATGTTGATATGCTCATGAATGGTTTCTTCCAGTTATACATTTGCTTTTATATGCTATGTATATGATTTTATGTTTGAATTGAAGTCTGAGAGGAAGAAGGAATGAGTTTCAATTGTTTCTCTATTTGAGCCAGAGAATTCCTGCAAGGAGTGCAGTCGAAGTGTCCGCAAAGAGTGCATTGACAGAGGGCTTAGATAGAGATAGCTTTTGTTCTCATTCATTCCAAGGTTGCAGTTGGGCACAGAAGCCGTGCAAGGAGTGTGCAGGCCAAGTAAAAGTCTTAGGGTTACAAACTTGAGTGAAGTATTGAAGGACTGTTGCTGCAGGTGTGTACAGAGTCGAAAGAGACTTCAACACTTAAAGACGTGGTTGAAGGTTTTCCGCAAGGAGTGTGTGCAAGAGGTTTTCGAAGGACCTGAAGGTCATGGGAAAATCTCAGGAAGGATAGGCCTTCGAATTCGTTGAAGGATAGTGCAGGGAAGTTGAAACTTGAAGGTTAGCAGAAGCGTCATAGGTTTTCACGCAGGGGGAACAAGTTCCACAAAAGGAACATAGTCATTTCATAGAATCATCAAAGGAGGAGAAGACGGTCTATATTCTCTGAGGACAATTCATGACATCCCATGAGCCGTCAGATCTCATGGAGGTGCAAGGGAGATATGACATCGTTTTCTATGGAGGTGTAAATCTCAGGAGGGGCAGAGCTGTCGATCCGAGCCACAAGGACCATCGGATCTACACGTAATATCATGCATCGGGGTTTCATATATTGAAAATCCAACCCATTGCAACGAGAATTGTGAAATCGCGAAGCGCGATATCCCGACAGATCAGAACCATCCATCAGTGGGGACGCATGTCAGAAAGTCTGACGAAGTCGGAGTTCGGCATATCAGAGGTCTTGAGGACACGATAATCAGACAGTTTAGAATCGCAAAACGTGATGTACCGATGGTAAAAGGATAGTGTGGGACCACAGCAGGATTAGTGGAGGACAGGTGGCACACCGTATCGGTATTCGGGGAAAGTAAAGTCCCGAAACATTGAACATCAGGATTCGTGATACCGCAAACCCCGAAATGCCGATGGAGTGAAGCGACGATTAAATGGTCAATCCACACGTGTCTCGGAGTTTCGACACATCGGGTATCGGGAGTCGGGGAACCAAAGTGTTCAACATCGCGAGGGGAGAAATTGTGATAGATCAAGTCCCGATATGAGAAAGGAAAGGTCAGCGTCAACTTGTATTGGCGTTCGGGGATTCGTAGGACCAATGCTTGACCACTGACCTTTGGATTCGTGAAGTCGCGAGTTCTGATTCCCCAATAAGTATAAGGAGGGGGATCGCGTGAAGAAATATGTGGGTGCAGATTTCCCGATAGGGAAAGAAAATAACCTTGGTGTTCTTCGGGCCAAGGAAAGAGGAGATCCTGTGAGTGGGTGTGATTGCGGGTGCGGCTACGTCAAGAAACTTTTTATTTGATAGGAGAATGAAGATAGGTGGATGTGATTTGCATCATGTTGGTGAGAAAGCCTGGTTTCCAAGTCAGTTTAAATATATGGAATTAAGGTCAAAATAAGAGGATATTTGTATGATGGGAACAAGATAATCTCATTCATCGTACCATTAAACATGCATGGATTTAATCAATGGGGATATGACCATCCATGAGAGAGTTGTACTAGCCCTATGCCATCAACATCATAGCATGACCAACCTAGGCATATAATGTTGGTGTTATTGTCTGACCCATATGTGAGAAGGTACACCCTATAGGTGTATGGCATATGGGCTGAGGTGAAACATGTATCTTGGAGGGCATCAAGGATGAGATTTATTCCCGGGTTGTATGATGAATCCCCTTAAAACAATCTACTTTTGTTGAATCTTGTCTTTTGATCATATCCCCCAAGAAAATGATGTAAAATACCACTTTCAGATAAGCTCAACTCTTAGCATGTTTCATAAGTCATTATAGGAACTTACTACAACCAAAGTCTTACAATATCTATTGATATGAGTGTCCTTTCTTTCTATAGAACCAAGAGGATTATTTCCATTCAAAATACATGTCACTTAGTATAGTAAACTTGTGAATGAACGAATGTGGATACTTGAGCTATTTCATTAGAGAGAAAACTTGAGTGCCCTTCCCATATTCTTTATGTAGTTTGAATCAAATGCTTACATCTGTTAGCACATGCATCTTTTTAAATTTTTTTGCAATTTGGCTGAGATATTGAGCAAAAATGTTTACTTGATTTCTTTGGGTATTCGACAAAATGTGGCTTTGGACAACATTTTCTAAGTTTGGGGAAATATAAAATTTTTGGCTTTATAGCCAATTTATCCCTGGGTCTTCTTATGATTAAAAATTTATGAATTTTTGGCTTTTAGCTAAAAATGTGTTCTCGGGCTTATAACAGGGTCATATGTTTTATTCAGACTTATAATAGGGTCATATGTTTAAGAATTCTAGTGCAAGTTTCAGGCATTCATCAAATATTGACACATTGACCAAGTTCTAAGTCTCGTTCAAGCACAAGCTACGACCAAGGGAGAAGTCAACAAAGGGGTGTTCTAGTTGCAAAATGTGTTGAATAGAATTGGGACCAAGGGTTTCAAATGATAGATGTACATTGAAAATGCCTACTCAAACCCTCGTATTTCCAAGCATTTTTTCTCACATACCGAGCACCAAGGTTGAGACCATTTACAGGTGCCAAGCTCGTTGAAGGAAAATTGAGTGTTAAATGTATCACATAGGCACACAAGAGGAAGGGAATAGTTTTCATGGCATTGTGGCAACAAGAAACAAAATTGTTGCAACAAAGTTCTACCTACCAGTCATTGTTTTTTTTTTTCTTTCAGGGTTTGACTCCATAGCCCAAGAGATACTATACCTCCTTTCCAACAAACCTAGAAAAAACTACCTTAATCATCTAAACCTAGCCATCAGTTCAAAAAAAGTATGTCTATCAGAGATCAAGTCTCAGAGAGAACCCTCTCTAGATTGGAAGGGCTAGCTTCCAGTCTTAAAGTTGGTTTGTAGGTTACCTTTGTAGATTGTTTCTTCAGCCCAACATTTTACTCAGTGATAACAACATCATTGGTGAATATCCAGGCTTAGGAGTAAGATATATTGCACAATGATTACCCCAAGGAAGATTGCCAATAATTTCTATAAGATA
>JASDQU010296126.1:0-14138 GCA_032191745.1 Picea mariana | reverse complement strand
GAGAAATACACAATCACAAGAGACACATCATTTATCCTGGGAAACCCTCTAGGGGAAGAAAACCCAGCAAAACTTCCTTAATATAGATAGCCAATACAATGCTAAGATATCTCTATGCTAAAATAGAAAGTCCTCTCCAATATATGCACCACTCTCTCTCTCCTTTGCTGGTAACAGATCAGAACTTGTCTCTCAGAATGAGCAAGTTAGTTGTGATCAAATGAGGCACTAGCCTCCTTTATTTATAC
This sequence comes from Picea mariana, assembly GCA_032191745.1. Taxonomy (NCBI): domain Eukaryota; kingdom Viridiplantae; phylum Streptophyta; class Pinopsida; order Pinales; family Pinaceae; genus Picea; species Picea mariana. Next base: position 13,890 of record JASDQU010296126.1, on the reverse strand, counting down.
AAGTTCTGGCACATGTGAAGTGTCTTTTCACTGGCAGGTCTGACTTCTCAATCTAGGTGGGCAAACCCACCTTTATTATATTTCCGGGTCTCTTAATTAACTGTTGGGGCCGACTTCTTATTCTTCCTATTACAATTGTCTTTTGACCAATCCGCAAAAGGGGATTTGGTCCTATTACAATATCCGACATGATCAATCCACAATGGGGATTGATCCTATGAATAAAATATCAATAATAATAAGAATACTCTTTGCAGTTACATTATTTCAACAACGAATGGTTTGGCAGGGGTCAGGATAACAGCCCACACACATTGGTACTTGGTATATAACGTTTGAAACTTTTATTTAAAGTGTAAAGGATTGATCGTTGGGCGGAGTAAGGGTTGAGGCCTAGCCCTATCCCTGGCACAACACACACACATATTCCCATACCATAAGACCAATACCTTATACGTTTGCACGAGAGATTTGTTTGGCCCGTTGTTAATGGAGCTGTAATATCCCCAAGGACGAGCCGTGTTGTAATCATGTTTATGAATTGTAAATCGTGTATTGTAGGTTGGTGAGCCGAGTATTGATAAGATGGTATGCTTATGTGTTTATTAGGTCGGAGAACCTAAGTGTTAAGGCCAAGATGCCTGTTTTTGTATATGCAATTATGCAGAACATTAATAAAAAATATAAACATCGTTGCATGCAGATCGACCATGAAGAAAGAGTGATGGGGGACTAAGCTTCCACAAGATGGGTAAGGGAAAATGGGCTGAAAGGTTGGAAAGAGAGGCTAAGTGTTGAGCCTAGGGGCTTAAGTCCTTGGGAATAATAATTTATTATTATTCCAAAAGCTATGTGAAATGTATGTTTTTATCCTAAGTTCTTGGAAGGGGGAACGTGTGCAAAAGGGAACGCATATTGATGGAGCGCATGCAGCCTCATGGGAGACATGTGTCGGCCCAGGCACATGAAATTTAGCCCAAGAATTGAGCCAGGATGGGGGTTGGTTCTCCATTCTTGCGCCCGTCTGTCTGAACCGAAAAAGATGGGCGTTTGAGTTCTGTAAGCCTCAAGCAACTCTGAAACCCGAGGCCTGTGATGTTTTCTTGAGAAACTGTTACCACTGTGCCCGAACTGTTGAGTCAGTGTTTGACCTCTACGTGAATTTCTTGTCATGCATCATGCAAATGAGTGTTACCTGTTATCCTGAACTTGTGGGAATTGAGTTGAAAACTGGTTGAAGAAACGAGGTCAGGCCCGTGGTAGAAGAGGCAGGTAGTCAGGTCTGTGAGAAACTCTCTCTAGGTGAGGGAGTCTACTGGGGAGTGGTTTTCTCCCAGATAGAGTCTAACACCAGCTACGGAGCTCTGAGAATTCATGATTTGGCCTGTTGTCGAGGCCTAGAGGGGAGGTGAAGCACCGATGGACTGTGCTTGTGAAGGTGTATACTCCCAGGTGGAATAAGCATGTGGGGAATGAGAGTCCATGAGTAGTGGGCGTAAGAAGGCTCCTGGGAAGGATCCTTTCGATTGCTCTGTGCATTTTTCCTGTAACCTTAGCCTAGTCTAGGATTCCATTGCCTTGGGTGGAGCTTAGTCCCAGCTCGGGGGTGACCCACTGTGGAGCATGATGAGCAGTGAGGTCTAAGGCTGGGAGGTTCATGGAAGGTCTGCACATGGTTGGTGGAGTTGTTACAGTTTCAAAGATAAGTATTAATGTTGTACTTAATTTATATGTGATGCAAGTCTGTGATGCTTGCAATATTATCATGTACTCTATTGCGATGATGTTTACTGTTGATTCCATTAATTCTTTATGCTAACAGTAATTATATGTTTACTCTGTTAAGCCATTTAACTTCATTTAAATGCATTCTACATAAGTATGAGAATGTTTCCGCGTAGTAGCATTGCTCGACAAGTGGGTTGATGGTTGGGGAACGTTACAACATGGTATCAGAGCCCATAGTTTCAACACTGAGCCTAGATGGGCCGGATAAGTGGTCTTTGGACCAAAGGTTTCGAGAGGAAATTGTGTCTGGAGGACTAATTTCGAACCTTAGAGTGTTTCTGAGTGCCAACGGGTTACTTGGTTGTGTACGAAGCTTAGGAGAAGTAGCGGTAGAATAAAACCACAACTAGTGTGGTATTTGACCACAGAGAGAGAGGAATCTCGACACTTGGGGTGCTGGAGCTATAGGATCTGTTAGAAAAGAAGGGAAAAATATTTACGACCGTTAGATCTAGAGAAGGTGCCGGGAGGATATCCGAGAAGCCTTTCGGGAGTTCGGCTGTCAAGAAAAGTGGGGGTGCTGAGGCACAAACCCTCGAAACCCAAAACTCTGAAGTCTCGAGAAGGTCTACATTATAGATCTAGGAAAAATATCTCGACCATTGGATCGATCAGAAGAGCAGAGGGTAATTTTGGGAGTTCAGTTGTCGGGAGAAGTGGGATGTGTTGATGCACAAACTCCCGAAGCCCGAAATCGTGAAATCCCAAAGAGTTGAAGTAGTGGGTCGGGTTGACGTCACGTAGATGGATGTGGACCCATGGGATGTGTACCACGTGCCAGTGGGCCCCGAAGGTAAAAGTAGACGCAGTGGGGCCGGAGGGCGTCGCCTAGGGTGAGATGGGCATTCTTAAGAGCAACACGTGTCACCACCTTGGTTGGTGATAGCTGTGTTGTGGGCCCAGTGGCTAGAAAGGTCGGAAGTTCAGAACTCGAGGGTTGGAGAGGAAAGCGAGGGTGAGAGCCTCCAGGACCGAAATCCCGAAACCCCGAAACCTGAAACCCCAAAGTTCCGATTAGAGAACCTTGAGACCTAGCGCTTGGTCAAGAACCATGGTCACGTGGGTTTGGAAACTAAGAGAAAAATGGCTAAGGCCTGAGTGCACTACAGAGCCGAGCAAAGCTCAAAAAGTTCATGGAAACTGAATGTCTTCTTAAATCAAGTTGTTTATGAATGTTGTGGGATTTGTTAAGGAATAGTGACCTAAAAAATTATGGTTGTCTGCATGTTGTGCTTGCAGAAGTTTAACGAGTGCAAGAACCATTTAGAGTTGCCACAGAGGGCAAAGAAATGGGGATTCGGGAAAGCACAAAATGCTTCCAGTTTAGAGAATGAAGATAAAGGGATGGATGTTCATTTGGGAGTTGAAGGATCAAACTCCAATGGCCATGGAGAAGAGATAGATAAGGAAGGGAACATAAGGAAGATCATTGAAGGATTGAAAAAGGATGCCAAACTCGCTGAGCAGATAGCAGAAAGCTTAAAAAATCTTAGGAAAAACAAGGAGAATTCAACATAAATTTGTTAATCAGTTTGGAGAGAATAGAAAAGAAGTTGGATAAGGAGAGTGATTCGAGAAAAACAGGGAGTCACTAGACTTATGAGGGAATAAGGTCAAGGAGTGTGGGTAGAAACCATCATCACTCCCAAGGTCGCTCCAAGAGAAGGACACACAGTAGTTCCAACCCATCTCCTACTAGAAATCACAGCAGATCTGGAGTGGATGAATTGAAGGGAGATATGAGCAAGATTAAGCCTCCTACGTTTGATGGAGAACATCAGAAGGAGGAAGATGTTGAAACATAGTTTCTTGGTATGAGGAAATACTTCCAACTATAGAATTATTCCTCTCATGCAGAAGGAAGAATTGTGATGTATCAACTGAAAGGAAAAACATCCATGTGGTGGGATCAAATTGTGCAGGTGCAACACATTAGAGAGAAAGATATCACTTGGAAGGAATTCAAGAGGTATTTCGAGATGAAGTATTTGACTAAGAGATATTATGACAGAAAGATGAAAGAGTTCTTTGAACTCAAGCTAGGTAACATGACCATTGATGAGTATGAACGTAGGTTTTTGGAATTGTTGAAGTATGTTCCATTCATCAAAGAGGAGACTGTCAAGATTCAAAGGTATTTGAGTGGACTTCCATCTTCCATTGGGGACAAGATCCAGTATGATAACCCCAAGACCATGGAAGAAACGATAAGAAGAGCGAAATGCTTATATGAACAACAAAGAGAAAAGCCTACCTTTCATAAGGCTTGGGATGACCAGAAGAAGTATAAGAAAGAGAAGAAGCAGAAGGGAAACAAACCTCCCTTTTTCAGAAATAGTCCTCAAGGACAGCCATCGTTTAGAGAGTCGAGAATGGCTGAAGTAGGAGAACAAAGGCCAAGACAAATTCCCATTCAGTGTTGGGGATGTCAGGGGAACCACAAGTAAAAAGATTGTCCCCACAAAAATGGTAAAGTGAGAGCTGTCCATAATGTACAATAGGCTGAAACAGTGGAGGACATGGGCAATAGAATGCCAAGGATCTATGCATCCCTGGACAACAAGCAAGGTGAATATCAGTTGCACATGATTGAAGTAGAAGGTATGATTAACAACCGACCATTTACTATTTTAATTGATTCAGGGGCTAGCCATAGTTATGCAGATCCTAGAGTGGTGGAAAGTTTGGATTTATCGAGAAGAAAACATGAAAAGTATTGGTTAGTGAAACTGGCTAGAGGAACCAAGAGAAAAGTCACTAAGTTAGTTAAATCTTGTCCAGTGGATATGAAGATAATGAGCATAAAGGCTGAATTGAATATTCTGCCTTTAGGTTCTTATGACTGTCTAATTGGGATGGACTAGTTGGACCAACACCATGCCATATTGGACTGTCATAAAAATGAATTCACTTTCCTGGATGAGGAAGGGAATCATAAATCAGTCCAAGGAATTCCCAGAACTATTGCTATCAGAGAAATCTCAGCAATGCAGCTGAAGAAGTGCGACAGGAAAGGCTGTCAATTATTTGCAGTCCATGTGGAGGAAACACCTAAGGATAAGGTGTCAAGTATTAGATATCATATGGTACTAAAGGAGTTTTGAGATGTATTTCAGGAGGTACCAAGATTACCCTCGAAGAGAGATATTGACTTCTCTATAAACTTGATGCCTGGAGTAGCTCCAATGTCGAATGCTCCTTACCGAATGAGTATGCTAGAGCTGAAAGAGCTACAATTGCAGCTTGAAGAGCTTCTGAGGAAGGGGTATATACACCCAAGTGTGTCACCTTGGGGTGCCCCGGTCCTATTCGTGAAGAAGAAGGATAAAACGTTGAGATTGTGTATTGATTTCAGACAATTGAACAAAGTAACTGTAAAGAACAAATATCCTTTACCGAGGATTGATGACCTCTTCGATCAGTTGAAGGATGCGAAGATATTTTCAAAGATAGACCTCGGATTCTGATATCACTAGGTAAGGATAAAGGATGAATACATCATCAAAACCCCCTTTAGAACAAGGTACGATCATTACGAGTTCACAGTGGTGCTGTTTGGGTTATCGAACGCACCTGCTAGTTTTATGTGTCTGATGAATGGGGTATTCAGGGACTATCTAGACAAGTTTGTCATAGTCTTCCTGGATGACATTTTGGTGTATTCCAAGTCAGAGGAAGAGCATGAACAACATATGAGGATGGTGTTGCAGGTACTAAGAGAGCACCAACTGTATGCCAATTTGAGAAAATGCTCGTTTTATCAAGAGCAGATCCATTACTTGGGGCATATTATCTCGAAGGATGGGATAATTGTAGACCCTAAGAAGATTGAGGCCATTAGAGAATGGTTAGCGCCAAAGAACGTGACATAAGTTATATCCTTCATGGGATTAGCTGGTTATTAAAGAAGGTTTATCACAGGGTTCTCAACGATATCTCACCCTACCACTTCCTTACAAAGGAAGGAGAAGAATTTTCAGTGGACAGAGGATTGTGAGAAAATCTTTCAACAATTGAAGAAACTGTTAACCAGTGCTCCAATCTTGAGGATTGCGGATCTAAACAAATATTTCATGGTATTCACTGACGCATGCAAAGAAGGACTAGGAGGAGTCCTTAGTCAGAATGGATTCGTAATTTGTTATGAATCCAGAAAGTTGAAATAACATGAAAGGAACTATGCCACTCATGATTTGGAGTTGGCAGCCATAGTACACACTCTAAATAAGTGGAGGCATTACCTCATGGGAAGGAGGTCCGAACTAAGCACAGAGCATAACGGTCTAAAGTATTTGTTCGATCAACTAACCTTGAATGCTAGGCAAAGTAGGTGGTTGGAGTTTCTCTATGAGTACAATTTTGATATCAAGCATATCAAAGGGAAGGAGAATAGAGTGGTTGATGCACTCAGTAGGAGAGTACACGAATTACATGCTACAACCATTAGCACGTACCGAACTGATATAAAGGGCATAATATTGGAAGCTCCAAATGCAGATTTGTAGTACATGGAGCCGGTAGAAAAGTTACAACAAGGTGAGATGCCACATAAAGTGGAAAATTATAAATTGGAAACTGATGGAACACTTCTGTACAAAAACATAATTTGTGTACCTAATGTCCAAGACTTGAAACGTTTGATTTTGCATGAAATGAACAATGTGCCTTATATAGGGCACCCTGGATATCAGAAAACCATGGCAACAGTTAAGAGCCATTACTTTTGGCTAGGTATGAAGAAAGAGATTTCTGAATACATCGCCAGATGTATGGAGTGCCAGAAGGTTAAAGCTAAGAATAGGTACCTAGTAGGGTTGTTGCAACCTTTACCCATTCCTGAGTGGAAATGGGAAGTGGTGACAATGGATTTCATCACTTGCCCAGAACAGACAAGCAACATGATTCAATTATGGTGGTGGTGGGAAAGCTTACAAAAGATTCCCATTTCATTCCATTAAAGACTACTCACAAGGGAGCAGATGTTGCTGATATCTTTGTGAAGGAAATAACACGATTGCACGGAATTTCCAAGACAATTGTGTTTGACAGAGACCCGAAATTTACCTCAAATTTATGGAAGGGGTTGTTCAAAGGATTCAGAACGAATCTAAACTTTAGCACAACTTATCATCCCGAGTCTGATGGACAGACAAAGAGGGTGAACAGAGTAATAGAAGACACGCTAAGAATGTATGTGATGGACAAACCATCGAAATGGGAAGACTACCCGCACTTGGTAGAATTCGCTTACAATAGTGGGTATCAAGAATTCTTGAAGATGAGCCCATTTGAAGCACTTTATGGCAGAAAGTGCAATACTCTAGTAAGCTGGGATAATCCAGCTGACAAGGCAGTAGTTGGGCCAGATTTTCTCAAGGAAATAGAAGAACAAATGCTAAAAATTAAGCAGAATTTAAAGGCTTCCCAAGACAGACATAAAAGTTATGCTGATAAGAACAGATTCCATAGAGAGTTTAAAGTGGGTGATCATGTTTTCCTGAAAGTAAAAGCCAATAGAATTTCCCTAAAGCTGGGAAACTGTGCCAAATTGGCAACCAGATTTTGTGGGCCATTTGAAATCCTAGAAATAATTGGGCCAGTTGCATATATGCTTGCATTACCTGCATCCATGACTGTACATAATGTGTTTCATGTTTCATTGCTTAAGAAATATATACCTGATGGTAATCATGTAATTGATTGGAATGTGATTTAGGTGGAGCAAGAAGGTGTCCTGCAAGTGCATCTTGTGTGCATATTCGACCAGAAAAGCAAACAGCTCCATAATCGATCCATAGGGATTGTAAAGGTCCAGTGGACTTGGTACGGTTTTGAGGATGCGACTTGGGAACATGGAGATGCTACGCGGGAAGAATACCCGCATCTTTTTGAAGATTTTGGAAATCTTATTGAGGTTGTGTAAAAGCTGCACCGAGCACAGTGCAAAAATAAGGGAAGGGGATTGTAATATCCCTAAGAACGAGCCATGTTGTAATCATGTTTATGAATTGTAAATCATGTATTGTAGGTTGGTGAGCCGAGTATTGATAAGATGGTAGGCTTATGTGTTTATTAGGCCAGAGAGCCTAAGTGTTAAGTCCATGATGCATGCTTTTGTATATGTAATTATGCAAAACATTAATAAAAAATATAAACGTCGTTGTGTGCAGACCGACCACGAAGAAAGAGTGATGGGGGACTAAGCTTCCACAAGATGGGTAAGGGAAAAGGGGCTGAAAGGTTGGAAAGAGAGGCTAAGTGTTGAGCATAGGGGCTTAAGTCCTTGGGAATAATAATTTATTATTATTCCAAAAGCTATGTGAAATGTATGTTTTTATCCTAAGTTCTTGGAAGGGGGAACGTGTGCAAAAGGGAACACATGCTGATGGAGCACATGCAACCTCATTGGTGACACGTGTCATCCTAGGAACATGCACTTTAGCCAAAAAATTGAGCCGGGATGGGGGTTGGTTCTCCATTCTTGCGCTTGTCTGTTTGAACTGAAAAAATTGGGCGTCTGAGTTATGTAAGCCTCAAGCAGGTCTGAAACCCGAGGTCTGTGATGCTTTCTTGAGAAATCGATACCATTATGCCCGAACTATTGAGTCTGTGTTCGACCTCTGTGTGAATTTCTTGTCACACCTCCTGCAAATGAGTGTTACCTGAACCGTGGTGTGTTTTAGTGGCCTGTTGCCATTTCTTGGTTCCACACCCCGTTTTCTTGTTGTTGCTGCTATTATCCTAAAATTGCGGGAACTGAGTTGAAAAATGGTTGAAGAACCAGGTTGTCAGGCCTGTGAGCAACTCTCTCCAAGTGAGGGAGTCTGTTGGGGAGTGGTTTTCTCCCAGAGAGAATCCAACACCAGCTACGGAGCTCTAAGAATTCCTGATCCAGCCTGTTGTCGAGGCCCAGAGGGGAGGTGAAGTACCGATGGACTGTGCTTGTGAAGGTGTATACTCCTGGGCAAAACAAGCATGTGGGGAATGAGAGTCTGTGAGTAGTGGGCGTAAGAAGTCTCCTGGGAAGGATCCTTTCGATTGTTCTGTGCAGTTTTCCTGTAACCTCAGCCTAGTCTAGGATTCCCTTGCCTTGGGTGGAACTTATTCCCAACTTGGGGGTGACCCACTGTGGAGCGTGATGAGTAGTGAGGTTTGTGGAAGGTTTGCACATGGTTGGTGGAGTTGCTATAGTTTCAAAGATAAGTATTAATGTTGTACTTAATTTATATGTGATGCAAGTCTGTGATGCTTGCAATATTATCATGTATTCCATTGTGATGATGTTTATTGTTGATTCCATTAATTCTGTATGTTAGCAGTAATTATATGTTTACTCTGTTAATCCATTTAACTTCATTTAAATGCATACTACATAAGTATGAGAATGTTTCCGCATAGTAGCATTACCCGACAAGTGGGTTGATGGTTGGGGAATGTTACATGAGCTATCCCCTATCATGTAACTCTCGATCCCGTGTATGTAGCATACAACCACGCCATATGAATCAAGCCCTTACCTTGATACTTAGCACGGTTTTATGTGGATAGAGCCTGGTCGGCCAGGCTAGCCCGCTGATTAAGGTGCTAGACCAGGGGATAAGGCTATGGGTTATAATGGATGCTGAGCATGTGGAAGGTGTAGCCCGCGACCATATGGCCATGCACATGTAACCAAGAGTCAGGATCGGAGGGGGCCAACGCGCTAGCCCAATGATAGGCCAGATGGAGGTGCCCACATGACCAGGAGCCCGAGAAATTGGGGGTTGCACCCTTTATTTTCCCAAAAGTGGGTTTTATACCTTGTATTATGATTTTTAATTGATTTTTTTAGCAGATTTGGGAAATTTAGTTTATTTTTGGAGGATATTGGGCCCCTTTTTAGGCCAGATATTGGGGGGAAGTTGGGATTTTGTTACCCACTTCAAGCCTATATAAACCATAGGTTCTTGAATCCATGAGAGAAGGTTTAGAACAAGAAAATTCTGAAGAATTGTTGAGCCAAAGCCATTTTTATGCAGGGAAGCCATTGAGGAGAGAACCTTTGCGGGCCATTTCTAGGAGCTCCGTTCATCCGATTTCAGTGCCATTAGTTTTTTTGGGTTCTTGAGATTTGGTAGAACACAATCATATTAGTTTATAATCATTTTGGCACTATTATGATGTACTTTTAAATCTTTTAACATAAATAAGAAAGCCTCACCCACTGAGACAAAGCCCGAGAGACGTAGGCAAGATTGTCGAACTCCGTTATCAACTTCTCTTGTTATGGTTTGTTGTTTCTTCATGCTTATTTAAATATATGTATATGTTTAATGTATGCCATGTTTCATTTATAATTCTTCCGCTTTCATCAGTTTCCTAAATGGTTAAATAACTCATTCTTTAAAAACTCAACCATTGTCGTTAAAAGATCGTTTTCAGATCAAGTGGTATCAGAGCAAGTTGACGGTTGGTTTTTGACTTTGCATGATTACCAAGGAAATACTGAACTATGTTGAAGGTGAGCTTGTTGAAGAAAATTATGAGATTGGATCGAGAAAGAGAACTTCTCAAAGTGAGAAGATGGCATTAGAAGAGGGACTTTCTCATGATGAGAAAGAGTTTCAAAAAACTTTCTTCGCCATGTCAAAGATGATGAAGGTTCTATGTGAGGATTACTTGGAACGGAAGAGACCAGTTCTAGGTGAATCTTCAAAGGTCAAAAGTGAAGAAGGAGAGGATCCTCCTCAAATTCCTCCTTCTTCTCCTTCTTCTCCATCAATTTCTTCTTCTTCAAGTTCAAGTTCTAAATCCACTGCAAGAAAACATTCCCATAAACATAAACAACAAATGCCTTTACTTAAGCTTGATGTGAAGTTTGAATTACCCATGTATGATGGTGAAGTTAATGCAGAAAAGCTTGACAACTAGGTCAGATAGATGTAAATTTATTGCAGTGTGCAAAAACTCAAGGATGAGGCAACTCAAATCAAATTGGCATCGCTTTGACTTGTAGGCACATCACTCATCTGGTGGAAAATCAAGTTGCAAAATGGCATGCAACAAGTGGGTAATGTATTTCCATCATGGCAAGTTTTTGTTTCTACACTTAGAAAACAATTTTATCCTTTGAGTTATAAAGAGAAGGATTTAATTGAATGGAAAGGTCTTAAACTAAGAAAGGGACAAACAATGAAAGAATACATAGATGAATTTTGTAAGATGACATTGATGTTAGACATTCCATTACATACCCAAGAAACTCTTATGAAGTATATAGGAGGTTTACTTGCAAATATTCGTAACAATGTATTTATGTTTAGACCTACTAATATTGATGAGGTTCCTGTTCAAGCAACATACATTGAAGTAGGGAAAACAAGAGTTGGTGTATCAGGGGAATCGTCTTCAAGAAAAGAGGACAAAAAGAGGTGGAGTGGCAAGAAGGCAAATTTAGTGGCAAGAAAGGAAGAGAAGCCCTCTTGCAATAATTGCAAGAAAGAAGGGCATGATGAGGACCATTGCTGGAAATTGCATCCCGAGAAGAGACCGAAGTGGTTCAAAGAAAGGAAAGGGAGGAAAACAATTGCAACAACAACACGACCAACAAACTTGGGATCTGATTCGGATGATGAATATAAAGTCTCATTGGTTGGTTTGGCAGGTAAAATTGGTGATGGATTTGATTCTAGAAGTAAATTGTTTCACATAAGGGTCATAATGAGACATAATAAGGTGGACACATTGATAGATAGTGGGTCTCAATCTAACTTGATTTCAGAGGAACTAGTTAAAAAATTGGGATTAAGCACTCAGATACATCATAAGCCTTACTCACTTAAATGGATAAGCAACAATCATAAATTGCACATAACAAAAAAATGCACATTAAAGTTTGCAATTTCATCTAAGTTTGTGGATGATGTAACATGTGATGTGGTGCCACTCAATGAATGTGGAATGGTCTTAGGTAGTCCTTATTTGTATGATCGCAAAACAATCTTCTACAAGGAACATAATCAATATCACTTAATAAAAGCATGCAAAGAATATGTGGTACATGCTCACCATTTAAAAGAAAATCAATCTCTTCAAACAATGGAACCATTAATAAAGACAGATCATGCAAGAACCACACCTATAATTTTCCCAAATCAAGTAATTGATCTTAAGCAAGAACAAGAGATGATTGTAGAATGGAAGATCAATCACACTTTGCTTCAAGATAAGCTAATGTCGTGCAAGTGTTACAAACATATTAGCTCATTTGCAGTCATATTTCTGATGTTATCATTAGTAATGTTGTCAACATGGATGATAGTGGCTTCAGTAAGATGTGGCATAGTACAAGTGGCTAACAATATGTTGTCAATTATCATGGTTGTTTTGCAATTGATCATGATGAGACAGGTGCACAAGATAGAGTTTAAAGACAGAGAACAAGTGAGGTGGCCTATCCCACACTTGATGTCTGGTTAGTATCCTTTTGGAGGGCCAATAGGTATTTAGTGGGGAGGTGTGATCTAGAATGGATCTAGGAACTAAAATGGGCCCAGGAAGGCCTAAAAATCAAAGTTCTTAGAATGGTTTCAAAACGGACGTGTGTGTAGGCCTTGTTGATACGAACCCAACACAACTTGAGCAGGCTCAAACTAATGTCATATGTGAAAGATATCGCGATCTGTTCATTTTTTCAAACATGCAAAAATTGATGATTGTGCAGTCTGTACAGTGCTGACGTGGTAGCTGACTGTACAGGTCATACGGTCGTACAAGTGATGTGGCAGTGAGTTGGCAGGTTGCTGACTGGGCATGAAAACTGACAGGTGGACAAGTCAGAGTGTGACATGTGGCACCACTGAAAGGGTGACACATGGCACAAGATGACGTGGCAAGATCTGTGCAACATGTGGCAATGGGTTGACATGGTAGGTACAATTGGCTTGCTGACAGGGAAGACACATAGGTAGTTGCATGGACCAATCATCGTTGGACACTTGGAACTTATTTGGAAAATATAAAGGTACCACGTGGCCCAGTCATGGGCTGCCACGTGGCACCCATTTATTGGTTCGTTTGTATTGGCAAAATTTGGAGTCCACCGGGGTCGAACCCATGGCCTCCGATCCGCATGGCGAATGGTTTGGCAGGGGCCGGGCTACCGGCTTGCCCGCATTGGTACTTGGTATATAACATTTGAAACTTTTATTTAAAGTGTAAATGATTGATCGTTGGGCGAAGTAAGGACTAGGGCCTAGCCCCAGCCCCGATGCAACACACACGCATATGCCCATACCATAAGACCGATACCTTATACATTGGCATGCGAGATTTGTTTGGCGCATTGTTAATGGAGCTAGCCCCTATCGTGTAACTCCTGATCCCGTGTATGTAGCATACGACCATGCCATATGAACTGGGCCCTTACCTTGATGCTTAGCGCAATTTTATGTGGATAACGTTTTGTCGGCCGAGCCAGCTCATCGACCAAGGCGCTAGACTAGGGGCTAAGGGTATGGGTTATAATAGATGTTGAGCGTGTGGAAGGTGTAGCCCACAACCATATGGTCATGCAAATGTAACCAGGACCTGAGATCAGAGGAGGCCAACACGCTAGGCCACATGGAGGCGCCCACATGACCAGGAGCTTGGGAAATCGGGGGCTACGCCCTTTATTTTCCCAGAAGTGGGTTTTATACCTTTTATTATGATTTTTAATTGATTTTTTTAGCAGATTTCAGAAATTTAGTCCATTTTTGGAGGATATTGGGCCCTTTTTGAGGCCAAATATTGGGGGGGAAGTTGGGATTTTGTTACCCACTTCAAGCCTATATAAACCATAGGTTCTTGAATCCATGAGAGGAGGTTCAGAACAGGAAAATGATGAAATTTTTTTGAGTCAAAGCCATTTTTATGTAGGGAAGCCATTGAGGAGAGCACCTTTGTGGGCCATTTTTGGGAGCTTCGTTCATCCAATTTTAGTGCCATTAGTTTTGTTGGGTTCTTGAGATCTGGTAGAACACAACGATATCAGTTTGTAATCCTTTTGGAACTGTTATGATGTACTTTTAAATATTTTAACAGAAATAAGAAAGCCTCACCCACTGAGACAAAGGCCCGAAG
>JASDQU010296125.1:3186-14225 GCA_032191745.1 Picea mariana | reverse complement strand
ATCCATTAATATACATAACAAATACACCCATGGATAATAACTCAAATATTTGCAAGATATCAATTGGACGGGAAAGGAGTATTTATATTAATAGATGATCAACAGAAGTGAAAATATTACAGACTTTCGTGTTGGCATGGTTCAGAATCGTGAAACTAAGTTCCTTGCATCTAGGCCTCCACCAATTCAATACTCCACCAAAGGCAAGATCATAATAGAGAATCAATGAGGTTCTCAATCATTAATGGAAGAGCTTGGGGGTTGAACATTGTGTTCAGACTTAAAGGACAAATGGATGTAGACTCAATATGAAGTAAATAATTTTTCCAGAGTAACTTTGCTCTCAAAGTTGAATTCTTTCTCCTCTTTTCCATAGCTCAGAATTGGCTCATTTATAGCCTTCAAATGGAACTGAAGGGCCGAGTTGGAATTTTTTTAGTATATGGAAGGCCAAGGATCATAGATCTCCTTTCGCGACATGGAAACCCAACATTAATTTTCAGTTTTTGGCACAAATCGCGATGTACGCGGGTTGTAGTGGAGCTGCCTGCGTATACGCATGTTGTATAGTAGGAAAGATGTGTACATGTGGAAAAAAATGTCTTTTTATATCTGGATTTTACAAAAAGGGATGATAGGTATGCATAAGGAAATGGAAAAAAGCCTTCTGTTCAAGATTTCATAGGAAAAGGCAAATCTTGCTATAACAGGTATAACACTTCCTTTCATACTGCAACAAAAATGAAACCATTTATGGAACTTTATGGATACCACCCTCCTTCCATCACTTCTTCTCTAAAATAAAAATATAAGGTTCAAGCAATGCAATATCAAATTGAGCATCAACAACAAGTTCTCCAAATCTTAAAGGGAAACCTAACCATGGCACAAAATCGTATGAAACAACAAGCAGATCAACATCATAGTGAAAGATGTTTTGAAGTAGGGGATTGGGTGTTTTTAAGACTACAACCATACAAACATATGTCCCTCAAGCAAGCCAATAAGGATAATAAATTATCACCAAAGTACTATGGCCCTTATAAGATGTTGCAAAATATTGGTACTAACGCATACAAATTGTAGTTGCTTGCATCTTCACGAGTACACCTAGTTTTCCATGATCCATGCTTAAAGAAGGTTATAGGTGACAATATCCCAGTTCAAACTATTGTTACACATGAAATTTACACACCTAGGTACCTCATCCTAAGTGTCGTAAGTGTCATATAAGTGTCTCATACGCCTTGACACCATGGAAAAACCTATGTCACAATCCCTAGTTAATGTGGAGGAGGGATATATTACATTAAGGCCAAAATACCAAGTGCACATGAATTATTATTAATATTCATGAAAAATAAATTAATTAAGTGTGAGAATCCACCTCACATTTGGTTTCCTATTTTTTAGGGAAGTTGGAGGATCTCATGGATGGTTGAAATATTTCCTCCTTAAAATACTTGAGAGATATTTCCTCCCTAAAATCCTTAAGAGATTTTTTCTCCCTAAATATCTTTCAAATCCCTTTTTAGTGGATCTGATGAGTGATCCTCTCCATGGTGGTTAAGCCTCCAAATCCTATATAATGAGGGATTTCCATGGAGAAGGAAATAAATGGTGGAGATTAGAGGTATCAACCCTATGGTCTTGGGAGAAATATTTAGGATATCAAACCTATGATTTTTGTAGCTTTGTGCAAGGGTTGGACGAGGAGGACTTGGGGAAGTTATTGCAAATGCATTTATAGTCTGTAAGTATTTATTTAAGAGTTATGATTAATATATTTCTTGGCCTATTTCCTTCTAACCTATGTCTCTTTACATATGTTTGTCTTATATATGGATTTGATTGGACTAATCTTATACAGTAGAGTAGGAGTTCTTTGTATTGTTGTCCATTACATTGCAGGTGTCAAAAAATGCTAAGGAGCTCTAAGATCAAGCTCAAGTTGGAGAAGTGAGGAAAAACATCAGAATAAGGTGCATCACACGTTCTTCCTTCTCCTTCTCTTTTTGATTAGTTAGTTAGATTCAAAGGAATGTTAGTGTCCAATGTTAGCATCTTTTTGTCTTGGTAATAGGGGTCTAAGATACAAGAGGGTATTTGACTGTCCATAGGGGATTTTTCCTACAACAACCGTATTTCCATAACTTGACGAGGAAGGAAAAATAACATTGGAGCCTAAAGCTATCACTGACACAAGAATTCACCAGCTAAGGAATATATCCATTTCATAGTATCTCATTAAGTGGAGGAAACTACCCGCTGAAGATTCCACTTGGGAAGATGAGTCTTTTATACATAAGCATCCATAATTACTCAAGCATTTTCGAAAGCACTTATCTGAATGGGAAGGTCATGTTAAGCCCTAAATAGTGGTGCATTACCCCTTAATTAGGGAATATTCCATTAGTAATTTTATTTTATTTATGTCAGCTTGGGTCCATTAGTTGTAATTAAACCTCATAGTCTCTTATATATACCAAGGAGACCTTTACATTTGGAATCATATAGTATTTGGATATTTATGTGGTGTAAAGGAGGTTTCCCCCTCAAAGAGTCTTATTATCTGAAATTCTCTCTTTTTCAAGGCATTGAGTAAATATTATGAGGTTTTTCTATGATATATTGATATTTGGTTCCTAACAGAACATGAAATGTAGTTTGTTGTTGTAGGTAAGCCAAGAGTCATTCTCAAAATCATTTCTATGAACGATTTTCATGTAGAAATTCAAGATTTATTAGATGAGTTTGTTGATATTGTGGTGGATGAGTTACCTTACTCATTATCGCTCATCAGGAGTATCAGTCATCATATTGACCTTATTTCGGGAGAGAGTTTACCAAATAAAGAAGCATACAGATTAACACCTCAAGAGAATGAAGAGGTCAAAAATCAAGTCCAAGAGTTATTGGATAAAGGTTTGATCAGGGAAAGTTTAAGCCTGTGTGCAGTACCAACTGTGTTGAGTCCAAAGAAGGATGGGCGTTGGAGAATATGCACAGATTCTAGAGCCATCAACAAGATAATCATAAGGTATATATTCCCTTTACCCAGAATGGATGATTTAATAGATTGCTTGAGTGGAGCTAGTTATTTTTCCAAGATAGACTTGAAGAGTGGTTACCATTAGATAAGGATGAGAGAGGGAGATGACTGGAAGACAACATTCAATACAAATGAAGGATTGTATGAGTGGCTTGTTATGTCGTTTGGATTAAAAAATGCCCCAAGTACATTTATTAGGTTAATGAATGAAGTACTTAAACAATTTATTGGTAATTTTGCGATTGTATATTTAGATGACATTCTAATCTTCAGTAAGACTGAAGGGGAGCATTTGAGACATTTGAATATGGTGTTGAGGAGGTTGCAGTAGGAGAAGTTATTCGTGAATTTGAAGAAATTTTCTTTCATGAGAACAAAACTTGTATATTTGGGGTTCATAATATCTTCAAACGAATTGAAGATGGATCAAGAGAAGGTGAGGGAAATCTGAGATTGGCCTTCTCCAAGAAGTGTGTTTGAAGTAAGAAGTTTTAATGGATTGGTGAGATTTTACAGGAAATTCATTAGGGATTTCAGTAGTATTTGTGTACCCATACTGGACACCATAAAGAGGCTAAGAATGGATTTAGAGTGTTGAAAGAAAAGACAACAGAACAACCTAATCTAGTTATTCCATATTTTAAGAAGACATTTTAGGTTAAATGTGATTCTAGTGGAGTAGCCATTGGCGCAGTTTTAAGTCAATACAATAAGATTGTTGCTTATTTCAGTGAGAATTTGAAAGATGTTAAGAGGAAGTATTCCACATATGACAAGGAATTTTATGTTGTGATTCAAGACTTGAAACAATGGAGGCATTATCTTATTCCTAAGGAGTTTGTCTTGTATACTGACAATCGAGCTTTGCAGTTTATAAACATACAAGAAAAATCAAACTAGAGACATGCCAAATGGGTAGAATTCATTCAGAATTTTACTTTTTTTATTAAACATATTAGTGGAAGCGCTAACAAAGTTGCATATGATTTGAGCAGGTGATGTTTGATCTTGCAGGAATTTCAATTGGATACCTTGGGATTTGAACACCTCAAGGAGATGTATCAAGAAGATCCATACTTCAAAGAAGATTATGAAGCATGAGAGAACCCTTTTCTCAGGGATAGAAATTAGTGGATGGAATATATGATCCAATATGGATTGTTGTTCAATGGAATCCGATTGTGTATCTTGGAATGCTCAATGAGGGATAACTTGCTAAAGAAAAAGCATAGTGGAGGTTTGCTTGGACATTTCGACCATGATAAAATGTATGCACAGTTAATTTCTTCATATTATTGGCCAAGTATGATGTCTTACATGAATATGTTCATGGACAGATGAAAAATATGCCAATATGCCAAAGAAAAAAAATAGAACATTGGATTGTATCAACCATTGCTTATTCCAGACAAGTCGTGGGATGTTATAAGTATGGAATTTGTTTTGGGATTTCCAAGAACCCAGAGAGGAAGTGATTCAATATTTGTGGTGGTTGAAATATTTTTGAATATGGCACATTTCATACCATGTCATAGAACCAACGATGCTACTCACATAGCGAATCTATTTTTCAAAGAAATTACGATATTGCATGGGTTGCCAAAAAGTGTAGTTTCAGACAGAGACACTAAGTTTGTGGGACACTTTTGGAGAAATTTGTGGAAGAAGCTAGGGACAAGTTTTTATTTCATTTCAACATATCATCCTCAGACAAATGGATAGAATGAGTTGGTGAATCGAAGTTTATGGAACCTGTTGAGGAGTTTGGTTACTAGACATAATAGTCAGTCGGATCAAATTCTTCCACAAGCAGAGTTTTCATATAATGACTCAAAAAATAATAGTATTGGTAAATCCCATTCCAAATAGTGTATGAGATGCATCCAAGAGGAATTTTAAAGTTGTTTTATTTGGGATGAAATGAGTTTTGAAGCACAAGAGCAGAGGATTTTGCTGCAAACATGCAGAAGTTGCATGATCAGATCAAAGGACAGCTACAAAATAGCAATCAAAGATATAAAATAACGATAGACCAGAGGAGAAGAGAGGTAAATTTTGAAATTGGAGATCAAGTCTTAGCACATCTGAGGAAGGAAATATTTTTGAAAGGGAAATATAACAAATTGAAGATGAAGAAGATATGACCTTGTAAGATCCTCGTATATTCATCTCATGGTCCATCTTCCCTTGTATCATTTTCATTATGCTTAAAAATTTCTCTTATAGTGCTCATAATAAAAAATATATGGCTCCAATGTCTTTAGAACGTCCAAAAACCCCTATATGGGCTTTTTCGACACCTGGTTTGCCCAAAAAATGAAGAAGTTACACTTCCTGGAAGTTTTCCCCTTCAAGCTTGTTGTACTTGCTCGCCAAAATGCACCCACTGAAAGACTAACCCGACCTATGTGTGTTTTCCACACCAAAACCCAGCACATTCAAAGGTTTCGCAAATCAGGATAAAATATAGGACCGTTAGTGTGTTGGCCCCCAAACTCCGACAGAGAACTTGGTTGTATGGCCCCATGTGGCCAATGAATTACCCTTTGGAGAAACTGTCGGCTAGATCCCTCTGCGAAGGTGCGCGATCATATGGACTGATATGTGACCATGGGCTAAACACTAAGTGATAACCCATTTTCCCTACAATGGATAAATGCGTGGACGTATGGTGTATGTATAACTAAGGGCTACCAAAATGAGGCTTAAACTCCATCAAATATCTTCATAAAAAAACAATGGGTCAACGATTATATGGTATAGAATAGTATTGCAACCGGAGGTTATACCCATATAATCATCACATGCCAAACAAAACTCTTGTGAAAAGGATTCAAAGGTATGTACATATGGTTAGGGCGCATGGTGTGCATGTCGGGGGCTGGGTCCTAGTCTACCAAATGAAACTTTGCTGCACTTCAAATATAAACTTTGGACTATAGTAAACAAGGAACACTATGGGTGGACTGGTAGATTGGCCCTGCCAAGTCACTTCCCCCACACCCAGATTTTGTGGGTTCGACTCCTGGAGAGTCACATATAATTTTTCCAATAGTCAACCACTTGAGGGGTGCCACATGGCACCATACCATTAGCCCAAACAATGACACTTGTCAACAAATAATTCTACCATGTCTGTCACACTTTCCCAGTCATCATGCCACTCCTAGTCCATGTCATTGTATGACCTGTACAATCATATTCCATGTCAACACTGTATGGAATGTATAGATTGGACAATCAGTTAAATTTTGCATGCTTGGCAAAATTAACAGAATGTGATATCTTTCTCATACAATGTTTGTTTGATCTTGTTCAAGTTGTGTTGGGCTTGTAATGATGAGGCCTACGCACACGTCCGATTTGAAGTGATTCTGAGCACTTTGATTTTTGAGAAGATTTTGATCCCCTGGATCACACCTCCCCATTGGGAAGCTTTTGGACCTACAAAAGACTACTTTTATTCAATATGTATATGAGGGTACAATTACCTCACCCTTAAAATATCAATCCATCCAGCCTTTCTTGGATTGATGCCTTTGAGACCAATATGAAACTTTTCATGCCTTGTTGTGTACTTGGCTTGGCTCTTTCTCAACCATTCTTGAACGGTTTGCTACACAAACTGAATTGGTTCAATGAACTTCTTGGCCTGGTTATAAGCATGCTAAAATTAATTTAGATGCTCATTCCAAAACTTAGGATGCTTTCTTTGTAATCTAGCCACCATCTTTCCCATACTAAAATGGCCAGCAACAAGAGAAGAATGTACTTCTCTTATCATGTTGACTCTTTCACCTTGTGAAAAACATAGCTTGCCAAGATACAAAAGTTTATCATGCACATAGGAATCCAATTCCTCAACTTGGTTAGCATGACATAAAGTTGCATAAAAATCTTTGAAATCTTCATCTATAGCATAGTGTTCCCAACAGCTCTCATGCATGATAAGATTATGCTTGTAAATAACTAAAGCACTAACAATAGGCCTAGTAAGCATATCAACCACCTTATCATAAAAGTATTTCTTAACCTTATCACCAAGTGTAATGTCCCCAAGGCTGAGCCCTTTTGTAAATCTTGGTTATGAAATGGATTGTAAATATGTTTTATAGGCTAGTGAGCCAATTTTATATAAGTTGGTAGGCTTATGTGAATGTTAGGCCAGAGAGCCTAAGGGTTTAAGGCCAAGAGCCTGATTTTGTACATGTATCAATGCAAAAAATTAATAAAATATAAACACTACCACGTGCAAACCGACCATGATGAATGAGCGATGGGGGACTAAGCTTCCATAGAGTGGGCAAGGGATTAGGGGCTGGAAGGTAGGAAGAGGGGCTAAGTGTTGAGCCTAGGGGGCTAAGTCTAGGGGCTTAAGTCCTTGGGAACAATATTTTAATATTATTCCAAAAAGATCATATGAATTATATGTTTTATCCTAAGTTTTTTTTTGTAATGACAAGTGACTTCCAAATGGGGAGGAACGCACGTTGATGGAAGGAATGCAGTTTCATAGGTGTCAAGTGTCAACCCAAGCCCATGCAAATAAAATGGTTGAGATGAGCCATGGTGGGGGTCCTCCTTCATTCTACCCGATCGTCTGAGCGTGAACCCGTCCGACCTATGGAAGAGCCCTGTGCATCTTTTGAACCGTACGACCCATCCGACCCCAGCAAGAGACCTCGTGTCATTCCAAAACCAGGGGGTGAGGTCTGTGTGTTGATTTTGGGATAACCTGTGTTGATTTCTACAAAATCCAATGCATCCTTTGTCTGAGCAGATCGAGCCTGTGTGTGGAGTCTCTGTCCCAAAGCCATAACCGTGAGACCATCCTGTCATTGTTGAGCCTGTTTGGAAAGCTCATGTCTATTTTCCCTGTTGGTTGTTGTGGTCACGCAGTGTTGGACTGCGTGTGGCTTGTTGGCCAGTTTGTAAAACACTCTCTCTAGGTGAGAGAGGTGGTTGAAGTTGGAATAATAGGTTGTTGGGCTTGTGAGTGACTCTCTACAAGTGAGAGAGTGCACAGAGGAAGAAGAGAACTCCTGAAAGGAACCCTGTAGCTGACACAGAGCTCGGAGACTTCCGGTCTGGTCTGTTGCTCGAACATAAGGCAAGGGAGGTTAGCAACTGAAGGATTGTCTAGGTGACAGAGAAGGTTTATACTCCTGGGGTGGAACAAGCATGTGGGGAAGGAGAGTCTATGGGTAGTGGGCATAAGTGGTTCCTAGGAGAGAATTCCTTCCTTGTGACTGTGTTTTTTCCCTGTAACCTCAGCCTAGCCTAGGATTCATTGCCTTAGGGTGGAGCTTAGTCCCAGCTTGGGGGTGACCCACTACTGAGCTTGATGAGAAGTGTGGTCTAAGGCTGGGAGGTTTGTGGAAGGCTTGCAACTATTTGGTGGAATTACCACCATTTCAAAGATAAGTACCATATGATGTTTTAATTACTTTTCTGCATGTCTGTGTATTTATATTTATCATGTATTTTGCTATGCATACAAATTAATGTTAAAGCCATTGATTATTTATAATAGCAATAATTCTTATGGTTACTCTGAGTTTAAATTTGTTTTATTTTCTTAAATGCATGTCTTATATATAGAATTAAGTATGAAATTGTTATTCCGTGAAGTAGCACCTACCCGGCCTGGAATGGGGGCATTACAGTTTGGTATCAAAGCGTTACAGTATGAAAAGGGTGCTACAGTTTGGTATCAGAGCGTTACAGTATGAAAAGGGCGCTACAGTTTGGTATCAAAGCCAAGGTTTTGATGCTGAGCCTAGATGGGCCAGCTGAGTGGTCTTTGGACCGAGGGTTTGAGGAGAAATTGTGTTTGGAGGACCAATTTCGGACCTTTGAATGCTCCTAAGTGTCAAGGAGTTACTTGACCATGTTACCAAGCTCAGGAGGTGTAGTGGTGTTATGAAACCGCATCTGGTGTGGTATATGTCCACCGAGATAGAGAGAGAGTTCAACGCATGAGGTGTTGGAGCCGTAGGATATGTTCGGGGAAAAGAAGAACCCTCGTGACCGTCAGATATGGAAAACGTGCACAGGGTTTAAAAACCCTTTCGAGTTGCACAAGAATGTGGAAATCATGATATGTGAAATCCCAAATTCATCGGGACCATCCATCAAAGGGACACATGTCTGCCAGACGACATTTTGGAACCTGAGAAGCCAAAGGGGAAGAACCTTGTTTTCGCAAGTCGCGAGATAGCGAAACCCGAAATTCCGAAACGATCTACACCGTAGATCGTAAGAGAGGAACTTGACTGTTGGATCAAGTGGATGAGTAGACAGTAATTTTGGAATTTCAGCAAATGGAAGTTCAAGATGTGTGGATGCATAAACTCCTGATGCTCGAAACCCCAAAGCACCGAAAATATCTGCACCATATATTTGAGAGAAGTCTAACCGTTGGATTGCCTTGGAATGGACGTGGAAACATGGGTGTGTACCACATCCAAGTGAGTCGAGAAGATAAGCGAGAATGGTGGGACCCAATACCATCACCAAAGGTGACATGGACCCTCCTGAACGTACCATGCGCCACCATGGTTAAGGGCGATAGCTGTGCTATGGGCCCGGAGAGTAAAGTAAATCGAAATTTTGGAATTCAGGAGTTGGAGTGACATGGGGATAGAAGTCACTGCATCGTGAACTCCTGGGTACCGAAGACCCGAAAACCCAAAGTGCCAAGTCCTGAAATCCCTACTGGGGTTGGCGACAGCTGTGCTATGGGCCTAAGGGAAGAGAGGTTAGAATTTTGAGAGTCGGGAGTTGGAGAGGGAAGCGAGTGTGAGAACCTCCGGGGACCAAAAATCCTGAAACCCGAAACGCCAAAGTTCTGAAATCCCAAAATTTTATAAGGACATAAGAACTGTCGAGGATTTAACTATTGGATCCTTGCGGACAAAAACCCTGAAAACTGAAGTCCCGAAGTCTTGAAAATTTGCAAAGCCAAGCAGGGCTAAGAAAACTTAGTGAACTTGAAACGTTTTCTTATTCACATTGGTTAATGAATGTTGTGGTTTTTATTAAAGGTTTAAGGCCTGGCAAACTTCAGTTGACTGCACATTGTGTATGCAGAGTTCAACGAGTGTCAAGACAGCCGAGTACAGAAATGGAAGAGGTGCATATTACCTCTGATTCAGAGAATGAAAGAGAAGGAAGGGAACATAATGAAAATCATTGAAGGACTCCAGAGAGATTCCTAGGCTCACTGAGCTAATAGCCAAAAAATCATGAAAGTCAGGGATAGGCAAGGTGAATTCAACTTAAAGATGTTGAAGAGCCTGGAAAGAATAGAAAGGAAATTCGAAAAGGAGAGTGACACAAGCAAAATAAGGAGTCGCAGGGCCCCTGAGAGAAAACGAAGATCGAGGAGTGGTAGCAGACATTATCGTTGCTTCCCAAATCATTCCAGTAGGGAAGTACACAGTAGTTCAAGCCCGTCCCCTACCAGAAAAAAATGAAGATCTGGAGTGGATGAATTGAAGGGAGAGATGAACAAGATCAAGCCTCCAACATTCAATGGAGAACATAAAAAGGAGGAAGAGGCTTAAACATGGTTTCTTGGCATGTCAAAATATTTCCAACTATAGAATTATTCCTCTCATGCAGAAGGAAGAGGTACGATGTATCAACTGAAAGGAAAATCATCCATGTGGTGGGATCAGTTTGTGCGGGTGCAACACGTTAGAGAGGAAGATATCACTTGGAAGGAGTTCAAGGGGTATTTCGAGAAGAAATACCTAACTAAAAGATACTATGATAGAAAGATGAAGGAGTTCTTCAAACTCAAGATAGGCAGCATGACCATTGATGAATACGAACGAAGGTTTTTGGAACTACTGAAGTATGTTCCATTCATCAAAGATGAGGCTATCAAGATTCAGAGATATATGAGTGGACTGCCACCTTCCATTAGTGACAAGATCCATTATGATGATCCCAAGACTATGGAAGAAACAATAAGAAGGGA
>JASDQU010296124.1:12989-24692 GCA_032191745.1 Picea mariana | reverse complement strand
ACTATAATAGCTAGGATAAGCCCAATTCTATGAATCTTGTGTTATTAAAATATCATGAAGGCCCACTTAAACAAATTGACATCCAATTTTCTATTAATTCTAAAAGAATACTGTCCTCTTACTGAATTCATAATTTTAAAATAATATAAATTGCTAAGCTTTTCAAAATCACTCACACTATTATATTGTTATGTCAAATTACTCATAAGTAATAAATGAAAAATGGGTACAATGAGTTTCCATAAAATTAGATTATAGAATGATTTTAGTAACTTCATAAATTCTTTTTCAAAATTACTCACACTATTATATTGTTATGTCAAATTACTGATAAGTAACAAATAAAAGATTGACACAATGAAATTGCATAAAGTTATAATATACAATGTTATTATATTGTTATGTCAAATTACTCAGAAGCAACAAAATACTAAATTTGCAAGCAATTTACAGTCGTTCGTAATGTTTAGAGTCTTTTTTTAGCATTCGCCCGCTGGAGAAAGAGGAACAGAGAAAAATATCAAAATACAAGGCAGCTAAAGCAAACCTGTAGAACACAAAACTAAAACAACAAAATAATGTCTCACTCGCCATTACAGGCAATCTGTGTTATTCAGGATTTTCAAAAAACAAAGCAATGATAAGGGGTTTTGTTACGCATTTAAACTCAAGCATGCACACTCACCCTTAGGCACTTAGCGCTGGAATATTTCATTTATCTTATATCAGTTGAATTATTTGGGAAAATAATATTGTCAATGGAAAGGAAGCCCTGAATTAAACCAAGGGATGTATATAAAGAAGGGAGTTAGCTCTTGTGATCTTATTCATTGATTTGGATTTAAGACGAAAAATATGTCAGCGTTTTCACTTTCTAACCATTCTATTATTAAAGATCGATGTAATTAATGAAAATATAGACAACCAAATTCAAAAAATTGACACCAACAACATCCTTAGACTGCATAAGAATAAAGAAAGTAATATCCAATATGAAGTGAGAGAAATGATAATGTATGAAAAGTTGAAACAACGGACTTAAGTTCAAAGACAACGATTCTACAGAGAAATGATAATGTAATGAAAAGTTGAAACAACGGACTTTAAGTTCAAAGACAACAATTCTAGTTATTTGTAGCAAAATGTTGATATCTGATTTATCAGGGAAAATGTTGATATATGATGACATGGTAATTATTTTTCTAATGACAAATTTTTCCAAAAAGCTTGGTAATTATCATTATAAGTGAAGCTGTTATAAAGCTATCAATTCTGTGATAAAAACGTCGTAATAAAGGCCCTTATACTCGAAACACGTTGCGTAACACACTGTAACACAGAACTTTAAGGGGCGAAAATGTGTTTTGAACAACGTATTAAGAGAAACCAGTGGACGACCTTTAACAACAAGAATTACGCTATTGAAAAGGACTAAGCTAATTCCACAGAAAACAGATTCGTTTTTCTTTAAACTTCCAAAACTTCCAAAACTAATTAAACTAAACTAATGGAATTGATATATTAAACTTCCAAAACTAAGTCTCAAATTATGACGAGGACGCGCTGGAATTCCAGCAAAAGTGAATTGTTTCACTCGCAAAATTACGAACGACGTAGATACTCATCCCGACCTCGATTTTGATCGCGTGCAAAGGATGACCCATTCCTGTCCCTGTTCCTTGAATTTGAAAAGCGTGAAAATTGAAGCTTTAGAGAGGGAGAATCTCTGTCATTCTCATCATTCCTGTCCCTGTTCCTTGCATTTGAAAAACGTGAAAATTGAAGCTTTAGAGAGGGAGAATCTCTGTCATTCTCATCATTCCTGTCCCTGTTCCTTGCATTTGAAAAACGTGAAAATTGAATCTTTAGAGAGGGAGAATCTCTGTCATTCTCCGTAAAGCTTCCATAGCAGTTGCAGCACATTCGGGGTTATCAAGTTCCACAAAACACAGAACAACCACAACATTCGCCTCTTCTCCTCCTTTACCTCCGTCAGATTTCTTAGCTTCCTTCGACTTATTGACGAGCCTCACTTCTTTGAATCGGCGGAAAGGGCGAAATATGTGAGCTTCTTCTCTACTAGTTCAATTACTTGGAACACCCTCAACAAACAATGTGTTCGATGCATCTGCTGGTAGACGATGGTGATCATCCACAAGCTGCCTCCTCCCAATTAAAGGGTCGAGTCTGTGGCTATCAGACATGAAATTCAATCCCTCACCTACAGTTAACTCAGTCGAAGAACAAAGCAGTCCATTCCGCTGAACAAAGCTTTGATGATCAAGAAAAGGAGGAGCAGGAGCAGGAGCATGAACATTATCTTCCAATAAGCGAACCACTACTCTGTCACGGCCTCTCTCAGCAAGCCTGAGGTCTTCCCTAGGATTAAAATAAACACTAGAAAACGAACGATCACGACTATAGTCATATTCGTATTGATTGCGAGGTCGCTTGGCTGGTGCGGAGCTGGGCCAGTCGCTTTCTCTCTCTTATGTTTTTTTTCTCTTCAAAAAAGTCTATTGTACTCATGTAGGTTTTTTCAACAATTTCTCATGTAAGCCTTTAATTTACTTCAATTATCATTTTGGTTATTTTATGCTCCAAGACTTTAGTTTTCTTCAACAACTTCCATTGTAAACAACTAATAATAGGAAGGAAAAAGTCGCCTTTTATTAAATTTTAAGCTATCATTAGGTTTCTTTTGAATTTACTAGATAACCATAGCATAGATAGGATCAGTGAGAGAAACACAATCAACCATAGCATAGATAGGATCAGTGAGAGAAACACAATCACACAGTACACAAGAATTTATTCTAGGAAACCTTCAAGGGGAAGAAAACCCAACAAAACTTCTTTAATATAGATTCAATAAGCAAGTATGGCACCAGAATAACTCTCCCTCTAAGAGACACTAACTACCATAATGCTAGACTAGAAAATAATCAAAGACTAGAGAATATCCTCTCCAAGCAATGTGCCTCTCTCTTCTTCCTTCTTCCAACAACTGATAATTGCATCGTTCAATACTTGCGCACTAGATGAGTGAGCTGAGTGAGTGAAGAAATGAGTGGCTGGCTTCCTTTATTTATACAAACTGCAAAGCACTGAAAGGAGGTGTCTCTTCACTCGTAGGACTTGTCTTTTTGGTTGAATAGAACCACTTTAATTTGAGTGGGGGCCGACTTTTTAATTTTCATATTACAATTAGGGTTTGACCAATCTGCAAAAGTGGATTTGGTCAATTACAATGTCTGACATGATCAATCCCCAAAAGGGGATTGATCTAATGAATAATATATCAATAATAAATAGAATACTCTTTGCAGCTACAATATTTCAACATTTCCCCTTAACAAGAAGGGTATTCTTTATCTTTTGATAGGTCACTCGATTCCATCATCAATTGAACAATATCATCTGGGCAATATCATCAACTCGACAATAACATCAACTGGATAACATCATCAACTCGGTAACGACATCCACTATATAACATCATTAACTGGGCAATATCCTCAACTAGGTAACAACATCAACTCATAACAGGAGGCAACAATATAATTCACTTGGTCATCTTGCATTATGATCACTAACTGGTTCTCCATGAATCCATATTAAAGAAGTTTTGCTCTCTTTATCTTCGCGTGGAAGATACTCTTTCTTTCTTTCATCTTCATGCAAAAGATACTCTTTCTTATCTTTGCAGAAAAGATATCTTGTCTTCAAACAGAAGATATTCTATGAGTTTTGTCATTCCTTTTATGTTCTCCCTTCTCTTATTTACTTTTATGTTCGCCCATGTATTTATTATCGGCTTAGTTTAAATGTTCTATTGTCGGTTTGAGGCACGCGGTAGATGCCAAACATGATCGTCCATCAACTGAGCCCTCATTTCCAATTTTAAATCTCAAAAATATCCTAGAGTTTGAAATTTACACATTATTAGTGAAAACACTATCCTCATAGAAAAATACATTTGGAGTGGGTTTGTTTACCATGATGCTAAGCCCATCAACACTTTATTAGTGGAAAACATTTTATTTTTCGTTAAACATATTAAGGTTTTTCAAAATTACTTCCTTTCACGAAAGAGGAAACCAATTGGTTTCCTCTTCTTACAAGCCTTTTTTCTAAGAGAAGGTTTTTCCCAATCATTTATGTTTAAGTAGTGAACAAAATGTTATATATAAAATACAACTTCTCTTTCCTTTTTCAAATTTCTCTTTTTATAGATTTTGGTAATTTGTTGTGTTGAGTTTTAAACTTGTAGACTTTCCTTGCTCAATGGGTTTAATGTCTTTGGATGTGGTATTGTTTATAACTTGGAAGGTGAGTTAGTCTATTGTGGGTGGCCCAATATCTCTAGGTATCTTATCCTCTGTTGTTTTGTTTTATGGTAATGGGTGTTTTTATGGGTATGGAATTTGTGGAATCCATACTTGCACAATTGTTTTAAATCCTSGACAAGAATTTTGTGGCTTGGGGCTTGSTTACATTAGTTATAGTGGTGTCTTGTTTGGTTTCATAATGGACCCTTCTTGTAGGGAATTAAATATATCATGCATCTTGATAAGGAAATATCTAAATCAAATCATTCTTCCCTTCACGGGTTATCGGTAAAGGTGGGAAATCTATAACGATCCTTCATCCAAGGCATTGMAAGTTTGGAAGAAGAATGCAAGTTTCTGAGATCATTTGTCGGACCACGACATACTMTGGTCGAGCCACAACATATTGAGTCAATTTCCATCARCCAAACAACCAAGTGTCCACTGCTTCTCATCATGGAAATACATAGGAAGGTAAAGGGGTGCACCAATGGAAGTAGAACAAGAAWCTCCACTCCAAAGTGGAGCGCAGGAGGCSCAAAATATGAATCAATTGACATTTGTTGTACTTCAAAATTGTTTTTTAGTTGGGACAATTTGTTAAGAAATTTTATTGTCAGAAAATGTGGGATTTCTTGAAGGTGATATGTATGTTTCATAGTATATGAGAAGTAGAATAAATATTGGATATAATAAAAAATATTCTAACAAATCATTTGCATATGGTTTTTTTTGTTGGCACAATGTTTTATATAATATAATTTTTTCTTATAGAGAATGTTATGTGGTACACCAGAAAGTGTGCACCACTTCCTTGGCCACTCAGGATGAGGGGGCGCTCCATAATTACTGTGGAAGTTCACTTAAAAAATGTCTATTGTACTCATGTAGTTTCTTTCAGCAATTTCTCATGCAAGCCTTTAGTTTTCTTCAATTATTTCCATTATAGTCATTTAGTTCATTTTCGTTATTTTCTGCTCCAAGACTTTAGTTTTCTTAAACAACTTCCATTGTAAACAACTAATTGCGAGAAGGAAAAAGTCACCTTTCTTATAGAAGGTGTCCCTCTCTCACTTAATGGAATCGATGGTCATTTTCTAAAACTCACGTCTCTTGTTTTTCTCTCTTCAATTTCTCTCTAGAGTTTATTTTCAAATATGTATTGTTGAGTGTTCATTTGCAGGTTGAATTTCAGATCAATTGGTATTAGAGCTTGGATCAAAGCCATCTTCTCCACAACCATGGAATTGATAAGAGAGGTCATCCAACATTTTCTTTATAGCCACATGTCCCTGTCAACAATTTCAGTGCACCCTTCTCAGGGATTCAATCAAGTTCATCTTTCACCATTATCCACAAGCACTCTTCAGGATACTAGGTGAATTTTTAGTTCACTCAAGAGTTTAGTGATTCTCACTGCAACATCAAGTGACAGACCGTCATCTGTGGTGAATCAAAATTATTCCACTACGAAGACAGACATCTGCTAAGGATTCTGCATCTATAAAAACAACTCTAATTCATTATTTAATGATGTCTCTCCAATAGTTTCTATGTCTGCAATAGTGCAGAGCTCCAACACATGCAATTCTATACGTGCTTCCAATTAATGATGTTTTTAGGACAAATGAATAGAGAGAATGTCGACTGTTTGCTTCACATTCTTTCCAAATACTTTCATACATTTGTTTAGATGACATAAGACATGAATCTTCAGATTGTCAGTCTACAAATTGAGGGAATTTCATAGACATGATGGGACACTAAGCGCTTCTACCCACCGGGATATCGCCACAACCTCCTCACCAGATGGTTGTATCTCTGAACAATTTCCAATTAGTTTTTCCAGGGATACATCGACATCGTTTACAGACTATGCATCCAACTCAACATCACCGATCTGAAAGATATATTGATTGTTAAGTTCAATTATGTTTTATTGCTAAGCCTACATCATGAAGTATTTGTTCGAAAGTCCTTCCTTGGAAAAGGATTTTCTTAGAGCCTTGTATGTGGAACATAAAGTGATACCTCCAATTCGTTCTCCTCAAGCTTGATTTACACCCTCTAATACAGGTAATTTTCCTAATCTCCCTCCTCTAGTCCTCACACCTCACTCGTATCATCCCATAATGTGCCATGGCGTTCTTTCCACTAAACCAATTCACATTCTTCTACATATTATCATGCACTTAATAATTTGCGCACCAACAAAAATTTGTTCATAGAGATGGCTCCACCTGAATCCTTTACACCTAGTGCAGTTGTATCCCTCGATAATCATACCAAAGTAGACCCATCCCTCATCTTGATGAGTTCTAATGAACCAATAACATATACTCTCCCCCTTTTCAACCATAATTTCCAGATTAAACATGAATTGGCCACCCTCATTATGGACAATGGGAGCTAGAAGAACCTCATCTCACAGGACGAGGTGCAGCGCGTCCAAATTCCCACTATGCCACATCCAACATCATACCAACTTTGTTGGGTACAAAAGGGAATCCCTCATCTCATTGTTTTTAGGTGTTCTATGATCACCTTCACCATTGGCCCATTTAAGGATAGAGTCACATGCAATGTCTCCCCTCTCGACTGTGCTGATTTTTTATTAAGACTTCCCTACCAACATGCCCAAAAAGTTGTGTACCATGCCAAATATCATCAATATCACTTGAAATTTGTCAGATGCATCTATGTGCTAACTTCTTCTCTTAAATCCACCCAACATATTACTAACCAATCATCCCTTAATCAAGTCAGTGGGAACCAATGCGTCTCTTTATGCTTTGTTCGCCCCATTGACCCAAACAATCAGAATACTCATGTACCTCCTTCAATGGCTCCCTCACTCAAAGAATTTGTAGATGTCTTCACCCAAACCACAAGAACACCCTCATCTCACTCTATGTATGTAACATCCAGCTCTTGCATGCACTGACCGAACTTATTCATTGATGACACTTGCATGCAAGTGATTTGGGTTATTATACTATTGGTAGTCTTGGTAATGATTATGAGATATTATGGATTTGATGATATGTTATTTTGTTGTATTTAAATAGACATGTGCTATTGACTTGGTTCTCTTGAGTGTGTTGGAATTTAGACATTTAGGATTCAGAGGCATCGATGAAACCACTTGGACTCTGGAGAGTCAGGGAGTGGACTATTGGGTTTGAATGTTGTTGATGTGACATATGTACATATGATTATATGTTATGATGACTGATTATTATTGTTGACATGATTCATTGATGGATGGAGGCTGGTGATAGATTGCCAACCAAACTCACATTTGGAGTAGAGGGGTCATGCAAGACAACCAAAGACATTGAGGGATAGGTGTGGCAACAACCATACCATAGACTACTAGCACTCTCATCTTGGCTTGAAGTGTAGGTTAACAATTACCTAGTTTGAGAAGACACACGATGATGTGAGGGAAGACTGCCAAAGTCACTCACGATGATTATAAGGGGCACGCAATAAGGCAGGGGCCTTATTCCTTAGAGGTCCTTAGTATCCCACAAGATCACATTGTGGAGTATTGACTCGAGGGGTTGACATCTACGAAATTAAGTCAAGAGGTGACTGGTACCCTTTGACCACATAGTGTGTATTAAAGGGCACATCACGCAAGGAAAATAGAAAGAGGCTAGTGGCACCCTTGGATCACGTAGTGCATCTTGAAGGGTACGTCGTGCAAGGAAAATAAAAAGAGGCGAGTAGCACCCTTGGAGCACGTAGTGTCTCCTGAAGGGCACGTCGCGATTTTTACTGTTAAGTGAATAAACCTAGTCAGGCTTAAAATGAGTGATGTGATAAGTAAAATTTAATGACTAAATAGGAAAAGATCCTATCTAAGGATTCAAACTCTATATTGATAGCTTTCATATTATCCAAACCCTTTGACAGATGTAGAAGACCTTCCAAGGCTGATGAATCTTCATAAGAAATTTGAATTTGCCACCTTTGGCAAAAAAGACAATTTTTTTGCTCATGAACTAGGTAACTATTTTCACTTTTCCACCTTCTTAAACATTAAATACATCAAGATAAAACCTTAAATCTGATGTATTTAATTATTATGCGTCTTTAGAAACCAACCTCAAAAGATTTGGTTGAGAAAAAGTCAAATCTGGGAAAAAATACGACCTTGCTGTCATGTAACAGGTTTCGCTAGCTAATTTTCCCTGAATCCACCCCTTTAGCTGGCGAAAAGGAAAGATTTCAACAACTAACTAGTGGATTTCAAAACCAATAAGCTGGTGAAAACCCAGATTTTTTTAATGAAAACTGTCTTGGGAAAAATCAAATTTCTCAGTCGTGGAGAGTCCTTTTTACACGCTTGAATAGTCGTTTGACATCTAGAAATCCTAAGATTTCCAATGGTTCTTTCAAATCTGAATTTATAGCTTGGTAAGGCAGTCAAAAGTCCCCTGCAACATTTGGAATCGTTTTTCATACAAATTTCAGAATGAATCATTTTAGGAGATAACATTGGCAGTCAAATATTATTCGATGTGCTTCTGATGTGTCTCAGATGTGATGACACATGTCTTCAGTAGCTGAAATCTTTCAATAACCATAACCAAAAAATTTAGTTGACCAATTTAACATTTGGTCCCAAAATCTCCATGAATCTTTGATGCTGAGTGTTCCTTGATTTGGTGGTTAATCATTCGATGCTCCCATACCTTTTCAAATATTCCAAAATCGCTTTGCTCCAGCTTAACTTTCCAAGAAAATTTTTCTATAGTTTCACCAGCCAATTCACCTTATGACCTGTTAGTTAGTTGGTGAAAGTTCTGTTTTCACCAGCTAACTGGTTATAATTTTTCTCTTTGCACTGGTGAAAGCTCTGTCTTTATCTTTGAAAAGAAAATTATGCAGAGTAGCAGAGAAACTTTGATGGTGCATAAATATAGAATGAGAAAGGACTTAATGATACGCTTGGTGTATCGACATACAACTTGATTTGTGACTGATCTATGGGTTATGTGTCGATTTGTGTATCAATTCATAGCTTGACTGATGACTTGAAACATGGCTTGGATTTAGTTTGTATGTTGCATGACTTCGATGACATATGGACTCGGAATTTGGCACTTGCACTTGGGCATTGGTTTTAGAGCTAGGCTTTGTATGGTTTATGTGTTGAATGTGCTTGACATTTGGACTCAAGATTTGGCTTGACTCATTGCTTGGTGCGCTAGGCTTGATGTATTGCATGGATTGATTTAAGATAGACTAGGCTCACCTAGGCACACACCACTATTACTTTTTGGGGAATTTTTTGGAATAAAAATACAGATTTTATCAAAGTATAAAAGACATAAAAGAAATGGAATGACATTTTGTTATTTGTATCTCGTATTGCAGGTCTAGAAGCATAAAAACAAAGTATTTTTGAGAAAAGTAATCAAGCGGGAGCTTGATGAACACTATGGAGGTTAAGATACTAGAAAGAAACTGAAGAAAATGATAAATCATTTGAAGAGTGATGGAAATACTCATCAAAATACCAGTGTGTTTTTGATCGCTAACAATTGGCTCCAACTGGGATGGAGACCTCCCTGTGAGGTTTCAATTAACCTAGTAGTTCCAGTAGCCTTTAGCATTTGGGCATGGAGTCATTTGGCCTATACAACTGTTCCTCTGTAAACCTGCAGCCTGCCTGTAGCTTGCCTGTAGCCTGCCTGTAACCTGCCCTGCCTATTTATGAGCTCAACAACTGAAAAGATCTAGCTGTTCATATGGTGAGATTATTCTTCTGCATATTCCTACATTAATTAGTAGAGACAGATTGATCAAGTAAAACTAAATTTTCAATGCAGCCAAGAAAGTAATGGACTTGTTGATATCATGCTTGATCTTTTCCCAAAAGATAAAAGAAACCATAGATTGTGGCTATGCAATTTGAAAAGATGACAAGACCAACCTTCATCTGACAACAATATTTTTGGATCTATGCTGCTCATAGACTCCAAATAGTTAGCAGTAGGGTCATTAAATCCACAAATAAATACCTCTTTGAACTGCTGATCCAACTGAAAATTGAAATGATGTTGAATGCCTTCAATGTTAAATATGGGTTTCCCAACCTCTATTAGAGAGTCATATAAAATGGACTGCTGATCTGAACTTTTCAATGCACCATCTCCCTCTTTGTATCTGCTTCAAACTTCCAGTCTCTGCAAATCTTGAAACTGTAGGTTGCCCTCATCATTTACTACAGATCTGAAACTGTTACTTGCTGATGTATATATTTTCTCTTTGATCTCAAAACCTTCGAAAGAGATATGTTGATTTTCATGAATATCTAAAGCAGTAGATACATCTGATATGATGTCAGATGTTTCTATGTTATTACAATCATTCAATACCTCTTGAACTTCCTGACAACCATCTTTAATAGACACATTCAATACAATGTCAAAAGAATTATCATAGTTGTCACAATGTAGATCAACAAACTCTTGATCATGATTAGAGATGTCTTCTGCTACAGCAAAGTCTTCTGGAATATTTGTATTTTTATTCAGTAAATTGAACTCATGACAACATTCAGGAAATAGAAGGTTGTCTGAAAATATCTCTTTACAAAACAAGTGAAAGGCAACATGAAACCTTGCCAAAGAGTTGATACTGGCAATAGGAAGAGATTGGTACCAATTATGAGCAATCCCTTTGTAATGATCCCAAGCCAAATTCTTTCTTGGAATCACTAACTACTACTAACTTATTGAGTTATTAAGTGCATACAAGATTTATCAACACATGGAGATCACAATAAGAAAAGATCTGACCTTTTTATTATGAGCAATGTAACATTAATACGATAGATGGTCGATCTGGCATAAACCTCAAATGGCCATACAAGCAATAGATATGAGCTGCTACAAAATGCTCCCGCTAATACAAAATAATGCCTCCAAAGGCTGAATAAGAAATGNATCATAGTTGTCACAATGTAGATCAACAAACTCTTGATCATGATTAGAGATGTCTTCTGCTACAGCAAAGTCTTCTGGAATATTTTTATTTTTATTCAGTAAATTGAACTCATGACAACATTCAGGAAATAGAAGGTTGGCTGAAAATATCTCTTTACAAAACAAGTGAAAGGCAGCATGAAACCTTGCCAAAGAGTTGATACTGGCAATAGGAAGAGATTGGTACCAATTATGAGCAATCCCTTTGTAATGATCCCAAGCCAAATTCTTTCTTGGAATCACTAACTACTACTAACTTATTGAGTTATTAAGTGCATACAAGATTCATCAACACATGGAGATCACAATAAGAAAAGATCTGACCTTTTTATTATGAGCAATGTAACATTAATACGATAGATGGTCGATCT
>JASDQU010296121.1:0-14182 GCA_032191745.1 Picea mariana | reverse complement strand
AACTAGGAACCCTCTTTTCCTGCGAGTTACCTTTCGCTCTGATACCAGTTGTTAGAAAAATAGGACTGTGGAGCAATAAAATAAAAAAAATGTGGAAACAAAACACAGAAGATACACAATACAATAGAGACACATATTTATGTGGTTCACCCAGTGTGGGCTACGTCCACCAGAGAAATTGCTAGGTCTTTCCTTTATTATTATTATCCAGCATATGAAGGGATACAACCTACAACAAACCCACTGTAACTTCCTCTTCTTTCTCTCACAGTCTCCTATCTCAGAATACAATATTCACTATCAAACATAGCTGCAATACATTTCCCTCATAAAAGAGGGTTGCCTTCTAGGGCAAAAAACCCTAACATAATCTCTATTGTTAGATCTGCGACCTTATAATGAACGGTCCATATTTACAATGAAATTACAATATACATATACAAGGCAATTTTTCCTTTGGGGGCTTGTCCCCCAAACCCCCGCTGGGGGCCCGCTTGCCCCCCAGACCCCCCAGCCGGGGGGATAGCCCCACAGAGGGGGTACCCCCCCTCTGCACTTCCCCGCGTGGAAGAGTGTACATACTTATGGGGTGTAAATACTTCATGGGGTATAAACACGACTGAAAGCAAGGACCTCTGAATTAGGAAGATAATTAGGCTCCACAACCAACACATACTTGATCTCTTGCGTGGTTGCATTACAAATGCAAAAATATATCATGTATTTAGTAATTATGTCCCCACTTTCAGGGCTGACCTGTAGAGACTAGTTGAGCCAACCTCAATTTTCTGGCTAGGTTGTTGAATGGAAGAATTCACATCTCCTCATTCCTAAGGAGTTAGAAGGAATTACATATACCATTGGAAAGGTCTCGGAATAAGATTGATAACCATATAACTTGTGCTCTCATTTGAACTAGGTATGTATGGTAAAAAAATCCTTCAAATATAGGGCATCCAAACTAATAATCAAAAATCCAAAAATAATAGTTTCAACAATCTTCATCTTGCAATATTTATTTTGGACATCTTGTAGGCTTGTAATATTTATCTTGGACATCTGTAGGCTCCCCCTATCTTTGACATCAATGACAACAATATTTCCATCAGAGAAAGTCTATATTAAATTTTCTATGAGGGAAAGAAAACATAAACAACCTAAATTCCAAGTCTCTAATTAAAATGCAACAAACAACAAGGTGACAAAAGAACCCCCTCCTAAAACTAAGACTTGAACCATTCTCCATATTGAAGGAAATAAGAAAACTAACCCCTCTACCTCAACCATTGGTATGTGGTACCTAACATGTTCCTTCATCAATTTACTCCCAACAACAATGGGAGTGCTCATAGAATGAGAATCATGCATGTTAAACTGCTTCAACAAGTCTTCAACATATTTGGATTGACAAATGGATATACCTACAGTTACTTGATTGATTTTCATACCCAAATAAAATTATATTTCTCCCAAATCATACATCTCAAATTCATATATCATTGCCTCTTATTAAAAACTCTTCATCCAACATGTTAGATAGAGGATGGTACTTTATCAGTCTTGTGCCCAAAGTATTTTGTGATGTATTAGATACAGATGCCTTTGATGGTGAACTTGGTAAAGGTGAGCTTGTATTTCTCACTGTAGAGGGTTGCAATATTTGTTCATTATCATGAAAGGTTGTATTTTCCATGTGTGAAGTAATCACCATATATGCATCTTCATTGTTGCTATAACTCTTCCTTCTTCAAAGATCACATCCCTACTAACACAAATCTTGTTAATAAGTGGATCATAACACTTGTATGCCTTATTTTCTTTTGAATATCCAATAAAAATACATCTCATAGATTTTTCATCTAAATTTATTCTTCATTATGTAGGAATGTGAACAAAACATACAAATCCAAAAAAATTCAGATGAGAAGTACTTGGTCTCTTACCAAACCAAGCTTCATAAAGAGCAGATTCTTTTACCAACTTCATAGAACTTCTATTGAGGATGTATATGGTCGAATGGATATCATCCACCCAATACTTATTTGACAAATGCATTTCCTTCAACATATACCTAGCCATCTCTACCATTGCCATATTTTTCCTCTCTGCTACTCCATTTTGTTGGGGAATATAAGATGTAGTTCATTCCTTCTTGATGTTCATGTGAGCTGCAAAAATATTTGAATTCATTGGAAGTGAATTCTCCACCTCGATCAGTTCTCAAAATTTTCAAATAATATCTTGATTCCTTCTCAACAAGTGCTTTAAATTTTTGAAAGAAACTAAAATCTTAAGACCACTCACTTAAGAAATATACCCTAAGACATCCTTGAAAATCATCTACAGAAAAAAGAAAATACCTGCTCCTACCAAGAGACAAAGTTTACATAGTGCTATAAATGTCTACATGTACTAAAGCCAACATGTCATGTGCTCTAAATTGATAATGGGGAAAGCTATCTATAAGATTCTTCCCTATTGTACAACCTTCACATACCATATTTTATGGCTCTAAGAATGAGGGAAAGCCTCTTACAAAGTCCTTTTGCATGAAAAAAATGGATCCAAAATTGAGGTGCTTAAACCTGTTGTGCAATAGCAAAGGCTCATCAACCATGGCCTTCAAGCAAGTAACATTAGTTTGCATTCTTAATAAGAACATCATGTCACTCATCTTCGGAACTTCAGCCATTAAGCCATTGTTGTCAAAAATCTAAGAAAACTTTCATTCAAAAACAGTCTTGTAGTTTTTAGAGTTTAGATACCCTATGCTAAGCAAGTTATACTTTAAACATGGGACAAACAATGTATCATGCATATACATAATACTTCCCTTATTTGTTTCGATTGCATGTGTCTTTTCCCATTACTTTTACTTGATTGTTATTTCCAAAATTGACTTACCCCTTAACACTATCATCTAAATTTGCAAGCAGATTTTTATTTCCAATCATGTGAATTGAGAAATCACTATCAAGATACCATGCCAAATATTATTTGGCTTCAAAGCTATCACGAGACTTGAGAAACAAATTTTGAGAGTTCTCACCGTGATCTTCACTAAAATCAGCTTGAGAGTTGTCTCTTTTCTTTTCAATGCAGTATTGTTCAAGGTACCCATCTTTGTTACAAAAACTGCAATGAAGGTGGCCATTCCCAATGATATTACTTCTTCCTCTACCACGACCTCCTCTTTATCTAGCTCTTCCATCGCCTCTACCACCTCTATAGGAAGATGAAGAACCACCTCCAAAAGATGATGAAGATAAAGTGGTCATTCATGGAAGTGGAAGACTAATTCTTATTGTCATCAATCTTCAATTTGCTTTGGAAGGCTTGATCCAAGGCCTCCTACTTTCTTCTTAACATGTCTTCATGTACTTGAAAGCTTCCAAACAAATCAACAATAGTTGTGATAAATCTCTTGACTCTTCTATAACATTGGTGACAGGATCAAACTTTTTAAGAAAACTTCTGAACACCTTTTCAACAATCTACACATTTTCAAGAGATTCACCATGGGAATGGATGGCATTCACAATATTTTTCACTCTATTAGTAGCAGCTTGTACACTTTCATTTTCTTTCATGTTGAGAGATTCAAAATCTCTTCTGAGCATTTATAGTTTGACAATTTTCACCTTGGTATTTCCCTTGTAGGCCTTATTCAAGGTTTCCCAAAAGCATCTTGAGACTTTGGACATTCTACAATTTTTGGAAATATTGAGATGTCAACTCTTTGTAATGATCCCAAGCCAATTTTTTGCTTGAAACCACTAACTCCCACTGATTTGATTGTTATTTGTTGTGCAGGTAGTTATTGATGTTTCGGCCTTAGGGTTTGTTCCAGTTATTTAAATGGTGTTCATACAAGATCTATCCAACACATGCAAGATCAAAAACATACTCAAGATATGGAAAACACAAGCATAGATCTGACCTTTATTATGAAAAGC
The DNA here is from genome assembly GCA_032191745.1 of Picea mariana. Lineage (NCBI taxonomy): Eukaryota > Viridiplantae > Streptophyta > Pinopsida > Pinales > Pinaceae > Picea > Picea mariana. The sequence goes on along the minus strand of JASDQU010296121.1, from coordinate 10,226 downwards.
ATGAATCAGATACAATATAGAGCAGATTTGGAATAATCCTCAGATGGCCCCAATAGATAATAGATATGAGCTGCTACAAAATGCTCCTGCTAATACAAAAGATGCCTCCAAAGGCTGAATACAATATGAAGACCCAAGATGCCAACAATAGGTGAACGCTCAACCCCCCTGGGTTGTTGGTACGTCATGCTGGCTGAAAGGGACCAATATTTCGACCTAGCTGAAGGATATGCTCAAATCGTGCCAAACTCCAAAATGTATATCGGGACCAAGGAAACCCCTCCCAAAAGTCTGAAGCTCAAATATTCAATCTTCCTCCATCAAGGGTTGAAACCCTAATGCAGTATGCACCCTCCTGAAGCCCTGAATAACTCAATAAGTTGTTCTGAATGAAGAACACTTCCAAAACCTCTAAAACTCTCTGGAATGATAGATCGGGCTATGGAGACCCCGTAGGAGAATTTTTATGTCCAGATGCTAAGTGAAACTCCCTAGATCTGAGAAATATTGAGTCACAGGATGTCCTCCTTACCTCAAGGTCGTCCCAATTTGTAGCTGAAGATATGATGGTGATAACTCTTCAAGAAAACCTCCAAAATGATGGTCGAGAATCTGTAAGTAGAACCCAAGTGTCGGAATACCTCCAAGCTCTCCTAATTGGCTAGATCGAACTCTTCTTCAAGTGGTGGTGCGCCCTTGCTGGAAACTCCTAAATAGTACGGCCCTGCTGCTTTTCTGAATCGATAGGTGGATATGTGATGAGTGTAGAATGGTGTGGGTGGAGTCTTTCATCCCCGAGACCAAGCTTGGAACAAGGTGAGTGGGTCTTTCACCACTGAGTTGCTCACAAGGGTTTGTAACAGCAAAACCCCCAAACTGTATGCTCAAGAGCTATAACAAGAAAATACCAAAATCCAGAATGCCCCATAGGTGCGCACCAGCCTTCTATTTATACTTTTCTTCTATTTCTCTGTTGAGTTAGGTTAACCCCTAGGGTTAACTCCTCCAGCGCTTTTATTCCTTCATTGAGTTATATTTTACTCCTTTTTTCACCTTTTCATCAAGTCAACTTAAGAATATAACCTTAGTTTGGTTGACCTTTCCCCTTAGTGTGAGACTATGGCCTAGTGGGGATGCCTAGGCCATTGAGTCTCCTCAATACCTCTTCATCAAGAGGTGGAGGACATTACAGTCTCTCCTGCTATAAATTGCTTATCCTCAAGCAATTCCAAACGGGTTTCTCTCACCACTTGTTCATTTTCCCATGTGGCATCCTTAATGGGTAGATCCTTCCATCTGATTAGGTACTCCTTGATGATTCTGTTCCTGAGCCTCTTCTCTCGAAACTCCAATATCTCCTCTGGAACCAAAACAAGCTGTCATTGTTCATCCATGGGAGGTAATACTTCAATGTGTGTGATGTGTTGGCTGATGGCTTTCTTAAGGTAGGATACATGGAAGACGTTGTGTATTCTGTTGCCCGGTGGAAGCTCCAGCTCATAAGATATGGCCCCTATCTTCCTACTAACTCTGTAGGGCCCAAAGAAACGTGGTTGTAACTTCTATGCTCTGTTTCTTTTTATAGAAGCCTGCCTGTATGGTTGGAGCCTTAGATAGACTAAGTCACCAACCTCAAAAGCACACTCAACTTTGTGCTTGTCTTCTTAGACCTTTTGTTGGTTCTGTGCTCTCTGTAGATGATCCTTCAGCTCCCTGAGAATGTCTTGGCTCTGTTGTATCCAATCCTGTACCATAGGTGCCCTGTTGTCACCGAAAGCAATCTCTACAAAAGATAATGGATCATAGCTATACAAGGCCCTGAATGGTGACATGCCTATGGACACGTGCTGGGTGGTGTTGTAGCAATACTCTCCTAAGTGCAACCATATGACCCACGCTTTTTGTTGTCCTGCCACATAATTCCTGAGGTAGCCTTCCACCCACTTGTTGACTATCTCGGTTTGTCCATCTGTCTGAGGGTGATAGCTGGTACTAGGGGTCAAGGCCATACCAACCAATCTGAACAATTCCTGCCAAAATGTGCTCATGAACCTGCTATCCCTGTCACTGACAATGGTCTTGGGTAGGTTGTGCAACCTGAAAATCTCCCTAAAAAACAGTTCGGCCACCTGAGTTGCACTGAAGTCGGTGGCTATGGCGAAGAAATGTGAAAACTTAGTCAATCTATCCACTACTACAAAAATGCAGTCCTTCCCTTGCGTCTTTGGCAACCCGGTGATGAAATCCATGGATATGCTTTCCCACTTGTACTCTAGAATGGGTAAGGGTTGCAGTAGTCCTGTTGGGTGAGTGTGCTCATCCTTGTTCTCCTAACATGTAGTACACTCCTTGACGTGCTTTATTACATCCTCCTTGAGGCCTTTCCATGAGAATCTCTCCCTCACCTGCCTATACGTCTTGCTAATTTCTTGGTGCCTTGCCATTGGCAAGTCATGACATGCCTGCAACACTTTGGCCTTGAAGGCCGATCTGGAAAACAAAAAGATCCAGTCCTTGTAGTAGATGAGGTCATTTATAATCCTGAAGTTATCATCCTGTACCTATCCATCCAATAGCTGACAAGCGAACTAATCCTTCGCATACTCCATCACCAAGTGGTCCTTCCAGTCAACCGATACACCTGTCATGGCAAAGATGGATGGCCTCCTAGACAATGCATCGACCACCACGTTGTTCTTCCCTTTGACAAATTCAATGTCAAAGTCATAGGCATGTATCCTGCTTACCCATTTTTGTTGCCTCTCATTTAGGTCCTTCTATTCCAAGAGGTATTTGAGACTGTTATGATCTCATTTGACCACAAACCGTGCACCTACCAGGTATTGTCAAAATTTGTCTAGTGCATGCATGATGGCCAGCATTTCTTTGTCATAAATGTTGTAGAGTAGCTCAGGACCCCTGAGTTTTCGGCTCTCATAGGCAAGAGGGTGCCTATTCTGCATCAGTACGACCCTTATCCCTTCTCCTGAGGAATCACACTCCAAGATGAAAGGTAGGCCGAAATATGGAAGGGCTAGGATTGGGCACGTGCTCATTACCTTATTCATCTTGTCCATCGTCATTTGAGCTGCCTCACTCCATTTGAAGGCTCCTTTGTTCGTCAAATTGGTCAAAGGTGCACACAGCTGGGAAAACCCCTTGACAAATTTTCTGTAGTACGTGCATATGCCCAGAAATCCTCTCAACTCTATGAGTGTCTTAGGAGTAGGCCACTCCATGATGGCTTTTATTTTCTCCTGATGTACCTGTACCACCTTTGCTCCAATGATGTGCCCCAAGTAAAGCACCTTTGTCATTCCAAACTCACATTTGGACTCCTTAGTGTATAGTGATTGTTCCTCCATGATTGACAGAATCTGATCCACATGCCTGAGATGTTCCTCCCACGTCTTGTTGTAAATGAGCAGGTCATCAAAAAATACCAGTAGGTGCTTCCTCAACTGCTTGTTGAACACATGGTTCATACAAGATTGGAACGTAGCTGGGGCATTGGTTAACCCAAAGGGCATCATCAAAAACTCATAATGGTCGTCATGACACCTGAAGGTTGTTTTTGAGATGTACTCCTCCCTCATCTTGATCTGATGATAGCCCGAATGAAGGTCAATCTTTGTGAAGTAGACAACTCCATGCAATTCGTCTAGCAACTCATCAATCCTTGGTATCGGGTACCTGTTTTTTATTGTCTTTTTATTCAAGGCCCTAAAGTCAATGCACATCCTCATAGTGCCATCTTTCTTCTTCACCAACACTAGTGAAGAAGCAAAAGGGCTAGTGCTAGGCCTGATGTGCCCCATGTCCAAAATTTCCTTGATGGCCTTCTCGATCTCATCTTTGTACTTCTTCAGATGTATGTATGGTGTGGTAATGACTGGTTTGGCTCCTTCCTCTAGCTCAATAATGTGCTCAAACCCCCTTTCTGGTGGTACTCCTGGGGGAACCGGTCCAAACACCTTGTGATGCTTGTCAAGGATTTCTTGGATCTCTGGGGTGTAGTGAACCTTGCCCTGCTCATCCACACATGTTGAAATTCTGCATTATGTTGTGTATACTATCTCATCTCTTTGGAAGATGGACTCCATCCTCTTGGTCGTGACCACCTTTGCAACATTCCTTGTCATGCCCCAGAGCACTACCTTTCGTCCACCCTCCTCTGTGAATGACATCTCCATGGTCTTGTAGTTGGTGGTGATAGGCCCCAACGTGCTAAGCCACCGAAGTCCCTCAATGATGTTGGTATCCGGGAGGTCCATGACATAGACGTCCTGTACCAACTCATGCCTACCCAAGGTAAGCTTCATGCCAGGAATTTATCTGTCACAAGGCATAGTGCTTCCACCTACTACCTCCACCTTGAACCCTTCAAACTCTACTGTGGGTATATGCCTCCTTGTCAGCAATGTTGCATCAATGAAGTTATGAGAGGCTCCCCCATCAATCAGAACCGATACCTTTTGTCCCTGCAAGACTCCCCTCATCCAGAAGGTGTTATACTTGGGCACTCCACTAATAGATGACAGGGTGGTCGTATTGTCCTGTCCTGTGATCTCTTCCTCTACTGCCTCAATAGTTTCGGCCTCAATGTTCCGTATCCGGCAGATCTCCTCCTCCTCCTCATTGTCTGAAGTGACCTCTATGTAGTGCACTTGACCCTGGCCCATGCATTTGTGTGTTGGGTTCCATGGTTCTTTGCAAGTGAAGCAAAGTTGCTTCCTCCTCAGCACCCTCCTGGTGTTTTCATTCACTCTGCCACGACCCCTATCAAAACCCCTTGAGTCACGTCCTCCCTGGTTCATTGGAGGCCTTGGGTCTCTACCTCCAATGTTAAGAGGTGGTCTGGGTATAAACTTCAGCCTAGCAGCTGGTCCTAGATCCCTCGTCTTCCAAATAGCATCCTGTAAGTTGGTAGGCTTAAAAGCCTTTACCCAACCCTTCAAGGGTTCCATCAACCCCTTAGTGAAGAGCATCATGAGTCTAGTTGGAGAAATATCTTGCACCATCACTGCCAACCTATGAAATTCTTCAATATATGCCTCAGTCGCACCTATTTACTTGAGTTGTGTGAGCTCCTGAAGTGTAGCTCAGGGTCTCCTTGACCAAACCTATCAATGAGCCTCTGAGTGAATTCCATGTAGGACATTATCTGATTGTGGCCTAGTGTGGTGAGTCCATGATACCACCAATCATGAGCCTTGCCATCCAAGTACATACTGGAAAACTTGATGGCTTCCATCTCCCTCATGGGGTTAAGTTGCAGATAGGTATCCATCTTTTGCACCCATGCATGTGTTGTCATCTTGGCCGTACCATCAAAGTATGGGATCTCTATCTTCACTGCTCTTCATTCAAACTTAGAACTGCTCCTGTGGTTCAGCCTAGGCTTATTTCTAAACTTGAGTTGGCAATATTGATTTAGGGTCATATGCCTTTGAATCACCATATCCAAACCATAGTACTCCTTAGTACATCGTGCCATCTGCTCAACAAAATCATCCACCTGTTCCTGTTGCACCTGCTCATCTGTGAACGTTGGCATGTATGGCCTAGGGTTAGCCCTGCTACCCATCTGCCCATAGGATGTGCCTCCTCCATAGCTTCCTTCGGATCTGGGGGTTCTCTCCGAATTATATCTGATCTCACCCTGGGATCTACCAGATCCACTAGCCACCTTGTTTCCATACGTCTCAGGGTCCTTCCCTTGATGAGTCATTTGCATAAAGAGTTCGGTTATCCGGGACTGATTCTCATCAATCTTCCTCAGATTCCCATCAACCTTATTCAAGGTTTCAGTGGTTTCGGCCTGTCCCCTTCAGTTTGTTTCCTGGTTCTCCTGTAAATGGTGGACCAAGTTGCCTTTTGTGAGGTCTAGGGTCTGTTGAAACTTGTTAAATTCGGCTGCCAAGAAGGTCAAGCCCTGGGGATCACGGTCATCCCCTGAACCTTCCATTTCAGCTTTTGTTTCACTGGTTGGTTTCTTCCTTCTGCCCATAAAGATTCCATTGTACCACTGTATGCGCCAATCCCTCCACAGGTTTGGAGGATCAAGGCTCTGATACCACTGTAATGATCCCAAGCCAATTTTTTGCTTGAAACCACTAACTCCCACTGATCTGATTGTTATTTGTTGTGTAGGTGGCTATTGATGTTTCAGCCTTAGGGTTTGTTCCAGTTATTTAAATGGTGTTCATACAAGATCTATCCAACACATGCAAGATAACAAACATACTCAAGATATGGAAAACACAAGCATAGATCTGACCTTTATTTTAAAAAGCATGAATCAGATACAATATAGAGCAGATCTGGAATAATCCTCAGATGACCCCAATAGATAATAGATATGAGTTGCTACAAAATGCTCTCACTAATACAAAAGATGCCTCCAAAGGTTGAATACAATCTGAAGACCTAAGATGCCAACAATAGGTGAACGCTCAACCCCCGTGGGCTACTAGTATGTCTTGCTGGTACGTCCTGTTGGCTGAAAGGGACCAATATTTCGGCCTAGCTGAAGGAGATGCTCAAATCATGCCAAACTCCACCAAAATGTAGATCAGGACCAAGGAAACCCCTCCCGGAAGTCTGTAGCTCAAATACTCAATCTTCCTCCATCAAGGGATGAAACCCTAATGCAGTATGTGCCCTCCTGAAGCCCTGAATAACTCAATAAGTCGTTCTGAATGAAGAACGCTTCCAAAACCTCTGAAACTCTCTGGAATGATAGATCGGGCTATGGAGACCCCGTAAGAAAAGTTCCAGGTCCAGATGCTAGGTAAAACTCCCTAGATCTGAGAAATATTGAATCACAGGACGTCCTCCTTGTCTCAAGGCTATCCCAATCTGTAGCTAAAGATCTGATGGTGATAACTCTTCAAGAAAACCTCCAAAATGATGGTTGAGAACCTATAAGTAGAACCCAAGTGTCGGAATACCCCCAAGCTCTCCTGATTGGCTGGATCGAACTCTTCTTCAAGTGGTGGTGCGCCCTTGCTGGAAACTCCTGAACAGTATGGCCCTGCTGCTTTTCTGAATCAATAGGTGGATATGTGATGAGTGTAGAATGGTGTGGGTGGAGTCTTTCATCCTCGAGACCAAGCTTGGAACAAGGTGAGTGGGTCTTTCACCACTGAGTTGCTCACAAGGGTTTGTAACAGCAAAACCCCCAAACTGTATGCTCAAGAGCTATAACAAGCAAATACCAAAATCCAGAATGCCCCATAGGTGCGCCCTAGCCTTCTATTTATACTTTTCTTCTATTTCTTTGTTGAGTTAGGTTAACCCCTAGGGTTAAATCCTCCAGCGCTTCTATTCCTTCATTGAGTTATCTTTTACTCCTTTTTTCACATTTTCATCAAGTCAACTTAAGAATATAACCTTAGTTTGGTTGACCTTTCCCCTTAGTGTGAGACTATGGCCTAGTGGGGATGCCTAGGCCACTGAGTCTCCTCAATACCTCTTCATCAAGAGGTGGGGGACATTACACTCTCGTTTGAAGGATGGACGGAGATTTAGAATCCTTTTTTCTGCTCTTCCTCAACACTATCTTTTGCTCTGCACATAGAGCATTGTAGGCAACTTTATCAGCGGGTTCCATGTAACCTATGGAAACAAGCATCAATAGATCTTGTGAGCATTGTAGGCAACTTCATCAGCGGGCTCCATGTAACCTATGGAAACAAGCATCCATAGATTTTGTGAGATAAGCAGAGTTCTCATCGTCACGCTCCAATACTCATGGTTTTCACCACTGAAAAGAGGACTCAGGTACAGCAATGTATTTGTGTTTTGGTATAGACATCTCTGACACCAAATGAAGCTATGTGACAAATGTACATGGACACCCAAAAGAAACTCAAATCTAGCCGAAGCACATGAGATGGTAATAAGGGCAAAACAAATTTCAAAGAGACAAATGAGAAAAATAAAAAATACAAAACATAAATAAAAACCGGGCTCCAATAGAATGCTTCATACAAACACTAATAGTTAGCATAACAGAAACGTGGGATGAGCACAACTATCAAAAATACATTGAAATTTTGAAGAAGAGACCGCCCAGCACAATATTTGTTCCATCACTGGGAATCTACAGCACTGTGAAAAGGAAATAACTCTGTGTAGAGAAGGCACGGCGCTCTGGTTAAATGGCATGTTGTTGATTTAGAGCAATTATGGCCTAGCACATTTCTTAATAAGAAATGGCCCTCTTCCAACCAACAGACCCACATCTGCCAATTGTTGAAGAAAAAAAATGCAGGCTGTGGTCACACACATCTCCAGCAATGACCAAAGCATGGAAATCTTCTCATAGTAGTACCCCTTTGATTGACTAATGGATCACTCAATCATCAGCAGCATCTCTTCCATGCTTTTACTGTTGAAAACAGTGCCCAACACATTAATGCCCAGCTTCCCAGAGTTGGCCTCTCACTCGATGCAGGGTTCAAAATTGAACCCGTCACAGCACGTCAGGAGCCTTCCAACACGTCCCAGAAGTATGATGAAATATTTGTCCGTCAAAAGAAATGCCTATTTTTGTTTTTGCTATTTTTTTGGGAAATGTAAATTGAAATTCGAAATTTAGTATAAGTGTTAAGTTTTAAAATCCCAATCATAATTTCCATTTGTGTCAATGGTAGGTCACTTTCATTCGTGCCTTAATCATCAATTTAAAATCTTTAATACGTAGAGACACTTAATTTACATTTGTGACTCTAGTGTTAAGTGGACATCACCATTAATTTTTGTTGCAGACAGTAGAAGTTTTTCATTTCCCTTTCCGTCTCCTCTCTTTGACGAGGCATAAAATGGTACATATCCTTCACATTCACAACTTATATCGCCCTATCAGAACCCGCTGAATGAAACCCCAGCTCCTCCTCCTCCTCCTCCTCCTCCTAGATCCCTGTCCTCCCCAGAGGTTCTTCCGTTAGCCGTTGGTAGATTATTTAGGGAACCAGAAAACCATACTGAGCATATTCCGATGCTCCTCCAAAAGCCTTTGGAATATTTCGATGCTGCTCAGCCTATTACTGTGGCCATGGAAGGGCGTTCAATTTGCCAGACGATTTTCCCTGAAGAACACTCGTGTTATGAAAGCTTTGCGTAGGCCCTCAGAGGAATGTTTGTAGGGAGCATTCAGTAAGCTGATCTAATTAATACCAAAGATTATTGAAATCTCTCGAACTCGATTCCAGGCTATGTGATTGCATATGAAGATAATGAAGGTGACTTGCTTCTTGCCGGAGATCTTTCCTGGAAGTAAGTCTGCGCTTGTTTTCATTTTCATTATTTCAGATAAAAGGATATTTTATTATCCATGCATGTTTAGATAAAAGGATATTTCCCATGTTCTCTATCATTAGGTTTCCCATGAAATTCATTGTTGTATTTGCTTTTCCTGTGTCCAATTTGTGTTTTCCGACCTTTTTGACGAATTTATTGAATCAAAGATTTTGTTCGAGCAACAAAGAGAATACGAATTTTACAGGCCAAAGATCACCAAGGCAGAGTACGCAAGAGAGAATCATAATTATATGTGGATTCATCTCTTTCACATGCGAATTCTTTTTAAATGGATTTAGCAGCAAGCAGTCTGGTAGATGACCATCCCGAATCGCACGATGCATTGAGCTACTTATCTGATAAGCATATCTGTCAAGTTGCTCATCTAACAGTGGTTGCCTGCAGCTTTTGGCCCAAACGACCCAGAGTGAGAAAATGGAACAAATAGTTTGGACAGGATGGACAATCGGCCCTGGTCACAACCTTGCCTTCTTAACGATCCGAGACGAAAAAAACCACACCTACTCACGTTTGAATAGATAAAATATGAGAAAACAACACACACGGTGAGGCTACGCTCACTTCTCTATTATTCAATGAAGATTGATTACATTCTTAAATAGGAAAAGACTCTACTGAGTCGGTTACATGCAAACCACAAACAACTAGACTCCACAGACAGTGAACTACGAAGTGATTCTTACTACTAATACTTACAAATGGCGCTTACTCCATTATTTCCAAGCCTCCCCCCTAATGGAGAATGGATTGACTTTTACACCTAACATCTCCCTAAACAACTCAAACTTAATCTTTCCAAGAGGCTTAGTGAAAATATCAGCAGCATTTTCACTAGTATTACAATACATAAGAGCTATTTCATTTTACTGCAATTTTTCTCTAACAAAATGAAACTGAGC
>JASDQU010296119.1:0-14138 GCA_032191745.1 Picea mariana | reverse complement strand
ACATTTGGCCCAATTCTCTTGAATTTCTCAGTGTGGTTCTTGAGACATATTATCCCAATACCCGACTGATCACTTCATGCGATCAAGACTTATTTTTCCTAGCACCTGGATGCCGTGTTCTTCTTTATCTCGACCCTATTGAACTACATCAATGTATTCAAGTCTCTCTATGGCTTGCTGCACCCTTTCATGCCACTGCTCCATATCCTTGCACTTTGCGAGTGCCATGAGAGTTTCTTCCTAGAGCGCAACTATCTTTTTAGTAAAAATGTGCCTCTCTTTTTTGAATTGGCTGTAAGCTTCTTCGAACTCGCTTCTCAGGTATACCATGGTCTGAGTGGTGCTCTGATAGTATTCAACCAGGTGGTGAAAATGTTTTATTTCCTTCAGGGCAGAGGCCAACTCCTTTTCATCTCATTTGGCTCTGTCCAGGGTGGCATATGAGAGCGCCATCCCCATGTCGAGGAGCTTGGATGTTCTGGCATTTGATGTGTTTATCAAGTTTTCCTCTTTAGTGATGAGAATGTACCGATCCAACATGATCCTCATTTTGTTTGTAGTTCTCTAGATGATGGCCTTCCTCTTTTGATCGTAGGAGATCACATAAATATCGACTACCTTGTCCACAGGTTCAGGAATCTGCTGATCACTCCATGTGAGTGTGTTTCCCAAATTTTCGGTGGTGTATACTTGTTCAAGATCAGGTTCTTGAACTTTCTTGTTGAGCTCCGAAGGCTCGACCTCTGCCTGTCGCTTGTCGGGGATCTAAGTATCGAGCAGAATAGTGGTGTCGGGAAAAGACTCGATACTTACTTGTTCATTGACCGTTGAAACGACGATTTCCTTTTGCGGGGATCCTTCCTTTGGCTCATACGGTTCTGAATTGTCCTTCGGATTGTCTGGTCAGGTTTCCGGTGCATTGAGCCTCTTTGTGTCAGGAACATTTTTGGTTCCTATTTCCTTTCATGGGATCTCTTGGATTTGGAACTTGGGAGTAGGAGAAGAAGTCTTCTCAGTTCCCTTTTCTTCTTGGACACGCATAGGTGTCTCGCAAGATTCCTCCGAGCTTTCATCATCACTATATATATTTATAAACTCGCTCAAAGGTTTAAGCACACTTGTTTCTACTGATACATGGCTTGTCTCTGGTTGAGTCGTCACACCTACCGGTGATCCAACCGGTGGCATTGTGGATTCAGGATGACCCGTTGATGTTATCAAGTCTCATGAAATCAGGGCCGCTTGGCCCCGCCAGACTTTCTTCTAGGCTATCGGTCCGAAGCCTTGGTAATCTGATGAGGTCCGGGTTATCCCACATCCACTTAATTATCTGTTGGGCCTATTGATACATGAGTCCCCCCATCCCCTGCACATCTTGAACCTCGGAGAAATTCCTATCTTGTACTGGGGTTACCTGGGTAATCTCTATTGTTTCAGTGTCTTCTTGAAGAGCTTACACCGCTTCGACTGATTCGGGTGCTATCCTTTCTTCGCTGGACCTGAGGATTTCTTGAGCCTATTTTTCCAAGGCTGTTGCTTTCTCATCCCAAATCATGGCCTTAAACTTGGTTTCTTTAGGGTCAGCCATCCTTGCCACCATCTCATCCCAACTTTGATCATTTTCGATGAAGATCTCATCCTCAAACCTATCATGGGCATATGGCCAACATGATGATACCTCTGTCGCGTGCTTCAGGACCAGACCCTTGGGTTGTGCTTGTGAAAACAACCAATCTAGAATCAAAACTCCAATTGGTTTAACCCTTCTTGCTTGGCCTGCACGATGTCCTTTACCATGTAGAAACATATATGAAATCCATAGGGTGTGAAGGCCTGCTTCTTATCCTTTACCAAAGTAGCATTATAACCTTGCCGGTTGGTCTGATAACAGATTTCCCCTACTACTAGTTGATTGGGGACATATACAAGTAATAGATGGGGTGCTCCGGTGGTGCCAAAAACCCCGATGTAATTATCACTCTCATCCAGATACCAATGGCCAACTTTTGATACAAATTTTTTGGTTGCATCCAACAGCCTTGGGCACTCTTTCTTGAACAACAAGAAATAAATACGTGTGATAAACTGATCGCAGATGAGAGAGTAGGATTTCTTGTACATGTTCTCCCACAAGATTCCTAAATACACATGGACCGGGAGCTCTGATGTGTGCCAGCTCAAGTTCATTCTAGCAAAGACATTTCTAGCACAAATAACATCCAATAGATAAGAAACCATATAGAAGGATGGTGTTTCTCTCTCGAGCCTATCGTATGCAAGTGATCAGCTGTTTGGAGATGATGTCACCCCAGTTAAAACCTATTCTAGAAATGGATATTTTATAAGATAGAGGCATCCAAGCCTCTGAAAACCTGGAGTAGTCTTTCTCCCCATGCAATCGACAAAGCAGGGCCATTATATAGATGTATGACTCCCTCAGGTTAGCAGTCGAGTACCAGCCAGAGGTCCAATTGGTGAACTTTTTATCCTCTCTCCACCATGATGCCATCGCCTTGTTGGTGTCATTTTTCTCATAGAATATTACAACAAAATCAGTGTTTAGCCGTTCTTCTAGCTCTCTGAGCTTGTAGTAATTATGCACTTCCACTGGGAGGAAAACCCCGACACACTCACCATTGTCTTCATTAATCAAACATCTTTTCTTGTTAGTGTGATTGATAAGCCATTTTAGGAGTTCGATGCAGGGGAATACCAGATTCCTACTCACCACCATGTGCAGATACGCCTTTTGGACATTCGGGAGGACTTCATCGTCGAGTCTTCTCGTATTAGGATCGATGTGGGGGGTATATTCGGGGAATTCCTCCCACTTGATTTTCTTGAAAATTTCTTCCTAGCACGGGAATATTGTCTTGGTCCCAATGTTCATCTCTGTGTCTCCAAAGGATAAGGGTTGAACGAAAGCCTTCTTCATGGCTGTTTTGATGACGGGAACCGACTTTGGAGAAAATTCCAATTGTCTTGCAACCGTTGGGGAGGAACCTTCTCCCACCTCTGGTTCTTGTAGCTTTGGTTCTCTTAGAGATTTCTTGGTGGTGGGTTTCTTCGGAGGCATCGTTCCTACAACTGAAAATGATCCTTTAGGAAAGTGTACAGAGTAAGATTGGATAAAAACATATGAAATGAAGCATACAACATACATAAACTGGTACATACCTGTAACACTTTCTAAACTGTTGTTTAATACTCATGCGACCTTGGAAGCTATCCCCAGATTTCTCATCTCACTCCTTTGGATGTTCTGAACTCCTTCATGCACATAATAACCTTGTTTACAATGACTCAAAAGAATATAACGGGAGAGATCCTACCAGTCGTATCAACCAGTTAATACGAGTAATGGGTGAAATTCAAAACAATCTACCGCCGAATCTCTGCAAATAAATTCTACGTGGGTTGACGGCGGAGGCATGGAGGGAGATGCACTGTATCGGCATGTTCAAACAGTCCTTTTGATTCGTGCATGAATTAGCAACTAATGTGATATTTTGAAATTAATTGACCCTTTAAATGTGTAGTGTCTAACGTATCTTAGAGATAAAACATCCCATTGCGTCATTTTCTTAGTGGGCAGATCGGGAATCAACAATATCCTTATGCATGTTTCCATTGGTATCCTCCTTAGAAAACTTCTGACGCTGACAAATTTCATCGTACGATGCTGACGTGGTAAAACCGGTTTGGGGTGTGACGTGGGTTTCAGGAGCTAGTAACGACTCCAGGGAAAACTAGATCATATGTCTGATCACTTGGGAAACGACGGATGGAAACAAAGGACAGGTGGTTTGAACGTATATCTCAGTCAAAGTTGTGTCTTTCAACATAAGACATGCATTAAAATAAACCTGGGATTGCCGAGGCCGAAAGGTATCAGGGTCGGGGATCGGGGGTTGACTTATCACGTCCTCCATGGGATATCCTTCTAAAAACTCACCGATGACAAAAGTTATCAGGGATCGACTCTCAGATATAGTTCCATCACATAGTTCCTTTGCGGGTTATCATACTCGAAAACCCTCGATGTCGAAAATGTTTTGGAAGTCGGCGATCGATGATATCATTTCATTCTTCGTAAGCACTTACTCTTTTAGTCATTCACCGATGCCAAAGGGATCGGTCATCAGTGATATTCTCGATGATGCTTGTCATGAAATAAATCTCACGTCTGCTAATGTCAATGAATATTGAGACTCGACAACTTTGGTTCTCTCTAGCGTTTTCTTTCACACTTAATCCTTCCCGATGCTAAATTCCTTAAGTGCGTCGGGGAAATTTTTGACTGTCAATTCTCTAATTTAGATATTATTCTTTTAAATTAATGGTTTTTGCATGCTCGAGAAAACTTTAAAAGACTTAAATGGAAAACAAAATAATAATAAGAGGCAACATTCTTCATACTGAGGTCGAATTAGACAGTGAAAAATCAGGTGGTACACAAAAAGTAAAATTTGACATAGGCTTTTCAGTGTGTGTTGAGTGCTCAACAAGACCCAAGAGCTAAAGAGAAACATGAGGAAGAACATAAAGATTCCAAGAGAGAAGGAAAATCCAGAACAACCAGTCATTGTATCAAGAATCACAAGACTACCAGCCTGATCTAAACTCACTAAAAGCAATCAAGTAGAGGAACTGATGAAGAACAATGTATGAAAGACTTATGAATGTAAAGCATTGCGAGATACAAAACTAGAGATTCTCCTAGATGGAGGGAGAAGACTATGATGATTGCGTGTTCCATTAAACCAGACATACCTCTACATGAGCCATTATGACGCAGGTGAGAGCTAATCCTACACCTCCAACTCACCTGCTCACATGATCGTTTAAAAATCCCCTTTCACTAAGCTGAAGCGGCTCTTTAGATTCCCCAAACGGAATCTCTGATAAAACCCGATCCACAGGTCCTTTCTTTCCTCCACACGGCCTTCTACACTATACCGTGGTTGTCCCCGACTCAATATCGTGTTTTCAGGCTTCCTGCTGTCGAGAGTCACTGCACTCTCAATTCCCCGATCACCGATGAGCTCCTTTTCGCCAATGCGCACCCCTGCTACCTTAGCTCTTGGTCCATGCGACCACTTCCCATAAGACCATAGCCTTATCCTCCTTCGAGACTTTGGACTTCAATTTCCCGATGAGCTCTTTTGTGCGTTAGCCCTCCTGACTATAGGTTTTGGCCCATATGACCATTAACCTATGACCACAGTCTCATCCCCGTCGGGGCTACGGGGTTTCAAATGCTGCAAATCACTTACCCGTGGGATTCCCGATTTCTCAAACCCCGATTCTCTGTCATGCGGGCAGCTGGCCCCTTAATTGGCGGCTCCTTCCTTGTTTGATACACTGACAGCTGGCTCCCACTATGGCTCCTTCCTCCTTATCGGGGTTTCGAGGGTCGAAGTTTCAAAATGCAAAGTTTCCACGTCCACAGAATCCCCGATATGTCGATCCCCGATTTGCCGATGGACAACCTCCGATCGAGTCTTCCCTTGATGGCACCGATCTCCTCCACGCATCCCTTACAGATGGACGGTCCCGATTCCACTTCGGGGTTTCCACTATGGATTTTCCTGATCCTTTGTCCACGGGAATACCGATTTGCTGATTCCCGATGCACCGGTCCTCCGATGTATCCTAGCCTTTGACCTACAACCTGTCCTCCACCGAATCCTGTGTGGCCCACACTATATTCCTGCCTATCGGAGTATTGCGTTTTGCGACTCTGGAATGCACAAACCCTTTGCTCCTGGGATCTCCGATATCCCGATTCCCGATGAAACAAACTCCGATGGGTGGCTTCCTGTTCTAGATCTGACGCTCAGATCAATTCTCCCTCTCTGCGTTCCTTCTGAGGCTTAACCTCTGCGTACCTTCTCCCGATCCAACGGCTGACGAGATTTCTATATGAGATCTGACGACTGTCGGTCTCCTCCTTTTGTAGGCTTCTCTTGAGCTCCTCTTGGACGTAAATTCCTCAACGGTCCAGATCCCTCCCTTCTCCAGCTGATCTGACGACTGTCGCTGCTCCTCCTGAGCTCTCTGCACGTATGAGAGCACTGGCCCACCTGAGCTTCTGTCTTCGAATCCTCAAAGGATTCTCCCAACTACCGCACTCCTGCAGAGTCTTCTCGTGCGCACGCTGGTGCTATCTCTTCCGAGCTTCTGAAATCGTTCAGACCCCTAAGGGATTTGATCTTTCTTCTCCCACAGATGGAGAATATGGATGCCCTCCTGGCTATCCTTCTAGCTCAAGCAACTTCTGGCTTAACTTTCAGGGTGTTCAGTAACCCCGAGAAGGTTCCCTTAGCGGACCCTTCCTCTAGCTTCAGAACTCAAAGAGTTCTTTTCCCCTTCTGTGCCTGTCTGCACACTTCCTTGATGCCCTCCTGGCGGAGTATCTTCTCCACAGAACGTTCAATAGTTCTGTCCCTTCTGTGCACCCCTTGCACCTTCTCAATGCCCTCCTGGCAGAGCTTCTTAGAATCCTCAGTGATTCTGTTTCTTTTGAACTCACAACAGAGTTCCTTCCAACTGCACCACTGTGCATATGCTCAATGCTCACTTAGCAGAGCTCTACAGAATTCACAACAGAATTCTGTCTGCAACTGTGTCTCTCCTACACAGCCTTGCCTCCAAGGTGTTTAACAACCTTGAGGTCTTCCTCCTGAGTTGATGATTTCATCTCCTATGACGCAACACGTCTTTGTCTGACTCTGTAGAGTTCAAAAGTGCATCCTCTGTGCACTGGTATTCAAAGGCCGCAGTGCTCTGCCACACCCTCCTGGCATGAAACCTCAAAGACCCTCAACTCTGAAATCAAACACAACTCTCTGCAAACATACAACCACAACATGCATTTACAGAATAAGAGAACACTCACAAACATCCATACAATACAGAACTCATGCAGGAAAAACTACTCTGTTTATATTAAAATGGAAAATGATTGTATTTACAAATGGTGTTCTCGAGCTCTCTCTGGCTCTACAACTCTGCTCATCTAATCTCCTCTCTGACTACTAAAAATTAGATATCAAAATCTCTTTTACCTGAGGGGCTCATCGAGCGCTTCCCTCCAGGTCTACCTACCCTAATAAATTACATTCAATGGCTGTCTAGTCCAGCGCCTGGATCTAGATCTTAGCCGACCTAGCATTAAAGCTGATCTTATCTACAGCCTGCACAAAGGCACAACTTCCATGGCTCACCAGCCTAAGCATTTAATTACATTCAATTTAAATTTAAATGAGGCTGTGCCTCCCTTCAATGCGTGATTTTTCTTTCGCGGACGTGGCTGGCTGGCTGGCTGGCTGACGTGGAGAGATGCTCCTGCATCAAACTCCTCATCTACAAAATCATGAGCTCCTGCTCATGCACTTCCCCTCTAAGCTGTTGGAAATCCTCCTGGATCCCAAAAAAATATCCGGAGTTGTTCATCCGCTCCATCCTGCTGCTGCTACTGCTACTTCTTCTCTTCTTCTTAGCCTCTCCTCGCTGGCAGTTTCTGCTGATCGGATCATCAGCTCCATGATCTCTTCGATCNGGATGTGCACACTCTACACTTTTACCCTCTCTTCCAGAGATTCAATCTGTTCCCACAGATCAACAAAGCAAATGCTGCCTGCTTCTTCTTCCTCTACTTCTGCAACCTCCCCTGTTGCAGTCTTTTCAGCTTCCTGGTTGAAAATATTGAGCCATTCCTCAGAATGCTCATCATCCTCTTTGTCTACTCCTTTGGCTGTCAGCTCCAACGCTACAGCTTCCTCAGCTTCTTGGCTGAATATGTTGAGACGTTCCTCCGAATTCTCATTCTCCTCTTTATCCGTTTGGGCAGTCTCAAATGTTTTCTCCAATTTCCTTTTGACAGTCATCGTCAGCTGTGACTGTTTTGCTGTTGTTGTATCATCTACAACACAATTTTCTGCCTCCTCCTGGGCAAATGGTAGGAATATCCCAATTCCCCCAATCATCAGAAGATCATCCTGATCTTTCACCTCTGTCAGTTGCATCTACTGATCCAAGTCTATCTTCTCTGTCATCTCCCCTGGCTGATCCCAACTCACTTCAGAGTTTATGAGACACACAGATAGTCTCATCTTCTCATCCCTGCCCACCTGGCAATATGGGATGCTTCTGTTGCGCTCCTGGCAGACCATGAGATCAACTGATCCCATCTTCATTAGTAACCCCTGCGGAATTGAACTCACCTCCGAGTCCAAGAGACCTTCAGATGGTCCCAAATTCTCATCTCTGCCCACCTGAAAATCTGAGATGCTTTCACTGCCTTCCTAGCAGTCTTCGAGATCCTGTAGTGACCTCTTATCATTGCCCAGCTGGCAATGAAAAGTTTCCTGGATGTCCTCATGAAAGTCTGTGAGATCTTCAGCTGATCTCAACTCGTTGCCCTCCTGGCAAATGAGAATTTCTACTTCTCTGCCCTCCTGGCAGTTCTTTAGATCCTCAGTTGATCCCCATTCAAATTCTTCATCATCGAGACCTCTCCCAGTCTCTGGATCACAGTGATAAATCATCTTTTCCTCTGTGGCCTTGAGGTTTTCAGCATACCCAAACCATCTTTTTAACAGCCTGTGCTGTCTCATGACCATTAGTTGCTTGACTGGCCATTTTGCTTTTGCCTTCTCCATGGGAAATTCATGCATCCGTCTCATCCTCCTATCCTGCCGCATCAACAGTTCAAACTTCTCTATGTCTGCCTTTAATTCATAGAGGTCTTTATCCATTTCTGCAAGTTTTTCTGCCTTGCTCTTCTTCCTCCCAGCATGCCTATGGTCTTCAGTAACCATGGTGTTGTCTCTATCTCCTCTCCTAGCAAACCTGCTGTCACTCTGCATCCCTGAGTGTTCTAGCTTTATCCTCCTACAGTCTCCCTGACTGTCTATGGACTGTTGCCTACCTGCAAACAAGTCCTTACAGAGTCCTCAACAACTCTGTCTTCCTCTTGCTTCTTCTGTCTGCAGTATACAAATAGAAAACTGCTCTGATACCACTTGATGTGTGTATCAGAGTGCTCTCTTATCTCCTCCTATATCTCTTGCCTGAAATATACAGACAAGAATTCAGCTCTAATACCACCTGATGCAGGCGAGAAAAAGTCGTGACCACACTACCTCACGCTCTCCTGCTCACAGAATCATTCAATTCCCTTCTGAGCTGAAGCGGCTCCTTGGATTCCCTCGGGAATCACTGCTAAAACCCGATCCACAGGTCCTTTCTTTCCTCCACAGGGCCTTCTGCAGTATACTGTGGTTGTCCCCGACTCAATATCGGGTTTTCGGGCTTCCTGCTATCGAGAGTCACTACACTCTCGATTCCCCGATCGCCGATGAGCTCCTTTTCGCCAATGCACACCCTTGCTACCTTAGCTCTTGGTCCATGCAACCACTTCCCATAAGACCGTAGCCTTATCCTCCTTCGGGACTTTGGACTTCAATTTCCCGATGAGATCTTTTGTGTGTTAGCCCTCCTGACTATAGGTTTTGGCAAATGCCTGTATTTACAAATGGTGTTCTCGAGCTCTCTCTAGCTCTACAACTCTTCTCATCTAATCTCCTCTCTGACTACTAAAAATGAGATATCAAAATCTCTTTTACCTGAGGGGCTCATCGAGCAATTCCCTCCAGGTCTACCTACCCTAATAAATTACATTCAATGGCTGTCTAGTCCAGCGCCTGAATCTATATCTCAGCTGACGTAGCATTAAAACTAATCTTATCTACAGCCTGCACAAAGGCATGGCTTCCATGGCTCACCAGCCTAAGCATTTAATTACATTCAATTTAAATTTAAATGAGGCTGTGCCTCCCTTCAATGCATGATTTTTATTTCGCAGACGTGGCTGGCTGGCTAACTGGCTGACGTGGAGAGATGCTCCTACATCAAACACCTCAGCTGCAAAATCATGAGCTCCTGCTCATGCGATTCCCCTCTAAGTTGTTGGAAATCCTCCTGGATCCCAAACAAATATCTGGAGCTGTTCATCCGCTCCATCCTGCTGCTGCTGCTACTTCTTCTCTTCTGCTGCTGCTGCTCTCTTATCTCCTCTTGCCTCTCTTGCCTGAAATATATAGACAAGAATTCAGCTTTGATACCACCTGATGCAGGCGAGAAAAAGTCACGACCACACA
This sequence comes from Picea mariana, assembly GCA_032191745.1. Taxonomy (NCBI): domain Eukaryota; kingdom Viridiplantae; phylum Streptophyta; class Pinopsida; order Pinales; family Pinaceae; genus Picea; species Picea mariana. The sequence goes on along the minus strand of JASDQU010296119.1, from coordinate 3,972 downwards.
ACCTCGCGCTCTCCTGCTCACAGGATCGTTCAATTCCCTTCTGAGCCGAAGCGGCTCCTTGGATTCCCTCGGGAATCAATGCTAAAACCCGATCCACAGGTCCTTTCTTTCCTCCACACGGCCTTCTGCACTATACTGTGATTGTCCCCGACTCGATATCGGGTTTTCGAGCTTCCTGCTGTCGAGAGTCACTGCACTCTCAATTCCCCGATCGCCAATGAGCTCCTTTTCGCCAATGCGCACCCCTGCTACCTTAGCTCTTGGTCCATGCGACCACTTCCCATAAGACCGTAGCCTTATCCTCCTTCGGGACTTTGGAATTCAATTTCCCGATGAGCTCTTTTGTGCGTTAGTCCTCCTGACTATAGGTTTTGGCCCATATGAGTGTTAACCCGTGACCACAGTCTCATCCTCGTCGGGGCTATGGGGTTTCAAATGCTGCAAATCACTTACCCATGGGATTCCTGATTTCTCAAACCCACATTCTCTATCGTGTGGGCAGATGGCCCCTTAATTGGTGGCTCCTTCCTTGTTTGATACACTGACAGCTGGCTCCCACTATGGCTCCTTCCTCCTTATTGGGGTTTCGGGGGTCGCAGTTTCAAAATGCAAATTTTTCGCGTCCACAGAATCCCCGATATGCCGATCCCCGATTTGCCGATGGACGCCCTCCGGTCGGGTCTTCCCCTGAATGCATCGATCTCCTCCACACATCCCTTACAAATGGACAGTCCTGATTCCGCGTCAGGGTTTCCACTATGGATTTTCCTGATCCTTTGTCCATGGGAATACCGATTTGTTGATTCTCGATGCGCCGGTCCTTCGATGGATCCTGGCCTTTGACCTACCACCTGTCCTCCACCGACTCCTGTGTGTCCCACGCTATATTCCTACCTGTCGGAGTATCGCATTTCGTGATTCTGGAATGCACAAACCCTTTGCTCCCAGGATCTCCAATATCCCGATTCCCGATGAACCAAACTCCGATGGGTGGCTTCCTGTTCTAGATCTGACGCTTAGATCAATTCTCCCTCTCTGCACTCCTCCTGAGGCTTAACCTCTGTGCACCTTCTCCTGATCCAATGACTGACGGGATTTCTATATGAGATCCGACGGCTGTCGGTCTCCTCCTTCAGTAGGCTTCTCTTGAGCTCCTCCTGGATGTAAATTCCTCAACGGTCCAGATCTCTCCCTTCTTCAGTCGATTTGACGACTGTCACTGCTCCTCCTGAGCTCTCTGCGCGTATGAGAGCGCTGGCCCACCTAAGATTCTATCTTCGAATCCTCAAAGGATTCTCCCAACTACCACACTCCTGCAGAGTCTTCTCGTGCGCACGCTGGTGCTATCTCTTCTGAGCTTCTGAAATTGCTCAGACCCCTAAGGGATTTGATCTTTCTTCTCCCACAGATGGAGAATATGGATGCCCTCTTGGCTATCCTTCTGGCTCAAGAAACTTCTGGCTTAGCTTTCAGGGTGTTTAGTAACCCCGAGAAGGTTCCCTCAGCGGAACCTTCCTCTAGCTTCGGAACTCAAAGAGTTCTTTTCCCCTTCCGTGCCTGTCTGCACACTTCCTTGACGCCCTCCTGGTGGAGTATCTTCTCCACAAAACGTTCAGTAGTTCTGTCCCTTCTATGCACCCCTTGCACCTTCTCAATGCCCTCCTGGCAGAGCTTCTCAGAATCCTCAGTGATTTTGTTTCTTTTGAACTCATAGCAGAGTTCCTTCCAACTGCACCATTGTGCATATGCTCAATGCCCACTTGGGAGAGCTCTACAGAATTCACAACNTCTCCTACACATCCTTGCCTCCAAGGTGTTTAGCAACCTTGAGGTCTTCCTCATGAGTTGATTATTTCATCTCCTGTGCCGCAACACGTCTTTGTTTAACTCCGCAGAGTTCAGAAGTGCATCCTCTCTGCACTGGTATTCATAGGCTGCAACGCTCTGTCACACCCTCCTGGCATGAAACCTCAAAGACCCTAAACTCTGAAATCAAACACAACTCTCTGAAAACATACAACCACATCATGCATTTACAGAATAAGAGAAAACTCACAGACATCCATACAATACAGAACTCATGCAGGAAAAACTGCTCTGTTTATATTAAAATGGCAAATGCCTGTATTTACAAATGGTGTTCTCGATCTCTCTCTGGCTCTACAACTCTGATCATCTAATCTCCTCTCTGACTACTAAAAATGAGATATCAAAATCTCTTTTACCTGAGGGGCTCATCGAGCGCTTCCCTCCAGGTCTACCTACCCTAATAAATTACATTCAATGGATGTCTAGTCCAGCGCCTAGATCTAGATCTCAGCCGACCTAGCATTAAAGATGATCTTATCTACATCCTGCACAAAGGAACGACTTCCATGGCTCACCACCCTAAGAATTTAATTACATTCAATTTAAATTTAAATGAGGCTGTGCCTCCCTTCAATGCACGATTTTTATTTCGCGGACGTGGCTGGCTGGCTGGCTGGCTGACGTGGAGAGATGCTCTTGCATCACATTATATCGTCTGCAATATCCGTGGGTTGAAGTTTACATCAGATGAATGCAAAGACTGTTCTCCAGAATAATTGAACAAAGAGAGTATGTAGAACAACCTCAAGGCTTTGAGGTATACCAAAAAGAGACCCTTGTATGCAGAGGAAAGAAGACAACTTGGTGGAGAACCTCCAATGCACAATAGAAGTGTGGTGAAAAATTTCTATAACATAAATATTATATTAGAATGGTTACTCAGAACTCCAGGATGAAGGATTGCCAATCCATGACAAACTCTCATGATAGCAGAAGAAGTACCACATGAATATGTTCGAGTTTGATTCTTGCCACGATGTTATGAAATAGCAGGAAACAAAAGAGTTGAATTCAACTATGTTATACTGTAATGATCAGAGCTACATGAAGCCTTCAGAAAACTAGTGTTCTAGAAATACCGAAGTATATTGAGATCAAGCATTACATTATCCATGATGATGTCCAGAAAAGAGAAAGTGGTTCTCCAATATATATCTCCACAGATGAGTAGATAAGCAAACATTTTGGATCTCGTGGAGATGACTTCCTTATTGGAAAAGGAAGAGATGAATCCCAGGTTGGGAGGGGGAAATGACATGTTATTGATTTATGGACAGTAATTTTTCAGTTCGAAAAATGGTCTAGGATGAGTAGTTCCTTTCCAGTTCGGAAAGTGGTTTGATATTTCTGATGGACATGTATTTTCCAATTCGGAAAATGGTCCAGATAAAACATTCATTTTCATAATGAAAATGGTTCGATCGATTGCTGATGTACCATAGACAACAATTCTCCTTGTGGCTAGTGTGGGGGAATGGTATAGGATAGTCTCTCTTCTTGATAGTCACTCTCAGTAGTGGTCCAGAAGACTGGTCCACCTCGCCATACAATCATTCTTTCGAAGCTCACAGTTGTGAGTAGTTTCGAAGAATGGTTGGTTTTGGAGGTTGGTGTAGGACAATCATTTACTTAGGAAATGGTCTGGAAAGTCATTCCCTAGGGAAGATTCATTCTCTCTAGGTTGCACTTTATTTAGTGCCAGAGGAATGGCCTAGATAGGTGAATGGTCCAGGTTCAACAATCAGGGATAGACATTCCCTAGGGCAGATTCATTCTCTCTAGGTTGCACTTTGTTTAGTGCCAGAGGAATGGACCAGATAGGTGAATGGTCCAGGCTCAAAAATTAGGAAAATTATTCTTCCTTGCTTGAGAAGAATAGTCCAGATAGCTCATCATTGATTTTTTACCTTCTGAGGGTGGATGATATTCCAGATCTCATAGATGTGAGTGGAAGAATGGCCCAAACAATTCAATTTATATCATAACAATGTTTTATGTGCAGGTTAACATCAGATGATATGATTATTATGGAGACTGTATGTCTCTGGATAGTAAATGTATGCTACTGTGGTGGATGTGTTCCACTAATTGTGACTACATGTC
>JASDQU010296114.1:0-14138 GCA_032191745.1 Picea mariana | reverse complement strand
ATCTCAAACCGTGAGGAGTTATGTGGCGTTCTACATACCACCAGAAATGGCATGACATGTACTATCCATATAGAATAGTATTATCTAAAAATATATCATAACTCATAACATTACTCATCAAACAAACTTGGGTACATTACCCAAACCTAAGGTCTCCAACTTCTCATGGCCATAACTCTCTAACCATGAGGAATTATGTGACGTTCCACATACCACCGGAAATTAAATGACAAGCACTATCCATCTAGGATATTTTCCCTAAAAAAATCACTTTCCTTCATCTCATTATTCCACAATTAAGCATGGGTTCTCTTACTCCACAACGCATCTTCCCGTGAGGGATTTCACCATAAGGGGACCACTTTGGAGTTCATCCATATTCACTTCTTATAAACCATGTCAAAACAATAGAGAGTCATATTTACATCAAACAATATTGGGTCCATTACCCAAGCCTTTGTGCTACGGGGCTTTCTTCAAGGGTTGACATCAATGACAACCAATCTTAATCAACAATCTTCATGTGTAATTTTCAGATTAAGCATGTAGTCATGAAAGTATAATAAGAACTCATATGGTACTTCCCAATCCTGTCCTCTAAACCTAGCAAGGAAACCTTCCCATTCATCTCTACTAGGCACTGGATTTGGAAAACCCACTATCTTTGAAAAATCACAGAAAGCATACCTTTGAGCTAGGATATTGTCCATTTCAAAACATTGGAGTCTCCAATAGATATATGAATAGTGGAGTCACCATGGTGAAAAATAAGAAGTCTAAAAGTGTCTAGCTTCATTTCACCATCAAAATCTAGATCTAATCATCATAGTTCACCCAGGGAAGGTGTTTTCATTGTCATCCTCGACAACGGTGCCAAAAATGTTAGCACTGAGAGTCACACTTAGACTATTGTAAGTGAAATCCCAGTACCCATTAGAATATAAATGGATTAAATGGTTTGAGTAGGTGGATCAACAAGACTAGGAAATAAATGGAGAGGGCAACAAAATGTCTGCATAGGCATTCCATTGGGCATCGAGTCATATCATCCTACGTATCAAAGGCAATCAAACTGTATATCAGAAAAAAATATATATAATGATGAGTAGAATCATGGTGAATATGACAAAAGGAAGAACATCCATTATAAAGAGATCTTTTCTGTAATAGATAAATATTTTCTTAAACAATGAACAATGATTTAATGGGCAAGCTACAATAGATCCTCTGTTGTTCATGAATCCATCAATCAATGGAAGTTGTGATCCTCAAAACCTACAATACGTTCAAGCAAGAAGATAACAAAGAAGTGGGAAAACAAAGAAGAAAATCTGATAACATCTCTCATGAATATTTAATGGAAGAAAATGTCATTACAAACAGGCCCTCGGGCTTACAAATGAGCAACTAAAACTTCTCCTCCAACTCTCTCCTCTCTTGGCTCATGAATCCAACCTCTCTCCAAGAGCTCTCTCCTCTATTAAATAGAAAATAACATCCAAATATCCTTATGAGGTCGAATCCCATCTCCTCCATTGGATTCTAAGTCTTGGAGATAGGTGGCAATAGTCAAAGAGACAAAAATCCAACAAACTGCTAATTTTCAGGAAATTGTTGGAAGTCATCAATAAATTGTTTCCACCTCACTCCATGAGGTATTTAATGGAGCTAAAACTTAGGTGCATGTGTCCCTTTACATCTAAGTGATCCTTGAGAAGCCATTCGAACCTTCCTTGACAGGTTTCAACCTCCCAACAAGGCGAATATCCAGTCAGCTATGCAAAATAGAGAATTGGTAGCACATTCTATAGTGCACTGGTGTTTTAATTTTTTCTCTCAATTTACAAACTGGTTCAAGCTGAAATTTGGTCAGCAAGTCAATAGAGATATCATCTTCCTCCACAAAAACTTGCAGAGAAACCCACTTCGTATTTTTGGTTTTATGATCAAATTTGTAACAGTAACCGTTATAGGAAATTTCGTAGCGCCACTGTAAAATAGTTCTTCACATTTCGTAGAGCCCTTTGTGTGTCTAGCTAGGTTATTTTGTAGCTCCTTTTAAGTGTCTACAAAAATTTCATCTAGTTTTCAAAAATACCTTCTCATTTGTTCATAATCCAAGTTTTAAGTTAGTCACTCAAAAATTGCAGAACCACAACATGCTTTCAGCAGAAACACATTTTGGTATTTGAGAGGGTGTTTGGCTGCCTTCCCAGAGGATTTTTGGGCTACAAGAGATATGGTTGGAAGTATTATGATGTTTTCTACACAATGGAATCATCAAGTATTGCAAACGCCTTCTTAAAAGCCCTGAAAAACTAACTTGAAGTCAAGCTGTCCAAAAGTACAGGAACCCTCCTATAGCAATTGTATTTTGGGAAATTATCTCAAATTATAATACAATCGTATGTGTTAACAGAAACCTATTGAGGTTCGAACCTGGTTCAACCCAAGAAGAAGTAAGAAGTGAGAAATCTATCCAACATAATGTTATGAATTCTTTTGTTGAAATTGTTGACACTTTCCTATGCAACGACTTGTACATAGTATCCTTTTTTCTATTATAAAAACAAGTTTTCTCTATGATATATTTTAATCTATTTATATAACTTATTTTATATGTAAATATGATATCTCTCTCTTATATATAAATATATTTCTATTTAATCAACATATAATATTATTACTTTTAATTGTTACAAGTACTATAATTTTTTTTTCAAGGCTGACATATGGTGACATCAACATTACCTAACATATTTCTCATGTTGTACTATAAAAGCGTCTTTCAGTGCAATCAAGCTATCAACTCTAATCACTTAAGTCCTTTTGTTTTTAAGTGATTGAATATTATAATGAATTACAAATAAAGTCCACTAATTCCCTAATTCATTCAACTTATTTAACCACTAAGCCATTAAACCTCTAGCCCCTAACACACTAACCCCTTTTTTAAATAAGACAATCAACAATCCAAAGTTATCCAAGTGTAGTGCCCACTAACTTTTAAGGGCCAAATCTATGCAAACTTAACTTGTAATGACTAGATATTTAATTATTTTGGGGGGATGTGTTCCATTTGCTAGTTCAGAGTACATTCAAGAATTTGGTAGCCAAGAAGGCCATGATTCCATTCTTATGGCCTTCCTACATCCTTTAAATTTTTTCCTTCTTAAATGAAAAAAATATCTTCTAGTAATACTTTAATGATTACCATGATTACCAAATAAAGACATGTTTCTTTTCTTTTCTTGTCGCTTTTCTATTTTTTTAAATTATACCCTACTTAGATAAAAAAAAAGTAAATATTTGTTAATGACTATCTTCACTTAACAAAACCATTTATACAAATTGATAATGTTGAATTCATGCTTCATCATGAGACATTATTAAAATTGTGCAATTTGTCTTAACACACACACCAATGCTATACATTTAATAACTTTAATACATTTAATAACTTTAACTTTAAGTGGGAATGACATTTTTTATTTAAGTGGTAGGTATTAAATAACATTTCTACTCATTTCAGATTATGTTTAACTTTACTTCAATTTTTAAAAGTATAGAATAATCTTTTTCACTTCTCTCTTGCTTTTAAGTTAGGTATAAATAATACATTATTACAAGTTTCAAATGTTTGATAATTACTTTAGATTTTTTCTTTGAATTACATACATCTATTATATTAGAAATGAAACATTTCTAAGCACTAGATATAAACAAAATTGCTAATTTTATTTATATATATAATTTATTCGTAAATTATATATATAAACCATTACATTGATGACGAAAGAATTCTAAATATAAAATCCATATTCTTTTTAAATCACAACCCCTAAACCAATGCAATGAGACCATTATATTGATTCTAAGGAGATTCTCAATGTGAAAATGACATACTTACAAATCATAGCCATTGTATAGCATGATTTGTAGAACAAAATCCACGTATGTAGATATGGTAAAATAAATATTTATAGTATTAATTATATAGTTTAAAAAAAATGTATTATTTTATAATTTTTTATAATTATAAAATATAGATATGTTGTATATTTTCATTATGCATTTTCTAATACATAAAGATGATATTATAATGAACATTAATATTTCAAGGTTTGTCTAATATTGAGAGACATGTGTGTTTCTCTAAGATTTCTCATCAACATAATCACTTTACTATTTGTTTATATGTATATATGTGTATTTATATGTATTCATTTTCTATAATAATATATACTGGAAATTGTATTTGAAGGTGTAAAAGATTCCATAAAAAGATGATGTATTAAAATGAAATATGAATAGTGTATATTTGAATATAATATATGCATGCAAATTACATGAATTATTGGAGGATACAATTAAGAGAAAGCATCAAATTAATGCAATTTTTTTGAATAATGTATTTATGATGGTGTCAAAAAAGATTGTGGGACCAATGGGTGATAAGGGAAGCCTGGACATTGCATGTTTTCATTCACTTCTTCAAATTCTTTGCATCTTCTCATTCTTTCATTTTTCAATAGCTCTTTTGATTAGAAATTAACATTTTCATGTTCAATCCCATAGTCCCTGTTTCTTTTTAAGGCGTTTCATTACAATTCTTCTTCATGATTGTCTATATTTTAACTATTTAAAAACAAATATACATCTATTTTAACTATAGAATATTGATTTAGATTAGAGGATCCCTTTGACTTGTGCTTGATCATTAGAAATATTCTTCAAAATTCACAACGCCAAAGAAATAAAAAAAGTCTCAATAATATATTGTTCAAATAAAAATATAACCAAAGAGGCCATTTTCAATTCAAAGGTAATATTTAAAAGGGAGTAGTTAATTTGCTAATTTACCTTGAGTGGAAAGTATCCAATTGATATATTGATGGAGTCTTGGTTTTTGTAACCAAGAAGATCATGTCTTGAGTAGGCCGAGATGATTTCCTTGTCAAAAACCTTAGTTGCATTGTTCTGACTTATGAAGTCTCTGATCTTAGAGAACAACATAATTCTTGTTCCATTGCTATGGGTTTGCTTGTGTTAGAAGAAATAGTGGGGGCTCCAATCCCTATCTCTTCTAGGATTTTTGAGTATCTAGAAACACACTTAGAGCGACATTCCTATGTGTTGTAATCTAAAGAATTATATAATTATTTTAGTTACATCTGATGTAGTAATAAACCATAATATACGAGCAATAATATACAAAGTATACAGATATAGAACGAGGAGAAAGAGATAGATAAACATAACTATAAAACCAACAACAAATAATCTTTATTAACATGCATCTCTAACTATCTACAATATCATATTCGTATATATTTATATTGTATAAAAGATGAAGGTAAACTTTATAATTTCCATAACTATCTTGGTTAGTTATCTGACCCAATTTCCTAATTGACTACACTTTATGCTTCCAATCAACTCATTCTATTTAACGTAGCCAACTAGTCAACTATATTTCTCCAACAATATGACACCTTTGCTATGAGAATCCCTTCATGGATTCATAATCCAATCCCCAAAATGGTGCTAATATGTTTGAAATTTCAATAAAAATATATAATTTTGTATTAAAATGTTAATATACGTTTATAGTTTGAAACCCTAAAAAACACAAATAAAAAGAGATTCAATTTTAATCATTGCATACCTCCTAGAAGTGTACTTATTTGTCATATCAAAATTTCGCATAATTTAAGTATATTCTAAATAGAGGGAGAGAGATGGCAAATCATCCACGATCATAGGCTCATCCTGAATCTCATGCATCAAAGTTATGCCTAACAAAACAAATTACGATTAAACTTTTCAGACGATTCTATGGCTGAAGTGGTGTATCTAGATTCATTGAACTATACATGTTCTCTTTCACAACATGTGATTTCCACTACACTACTTTTGATTTCACAACATATTTGGAGAAAATTTATGATAAATTATCTAACATTTTCGGTTTTGGGTGCACTTACATGAACGCATTTAGCTCCCAAGGTAATTGTGCTACCAAAAACATAAATATACATTGATTTCATTTTATTCACAAAATGTTACAATACACAAATACAACTACACAACTATAATAATGTACTACAATATTATTCATCTTCATTGTTAGTGTATCATTTAACTTTAATGATGCACTACAATTTTATTCGTTTTTATTGTTAGTGTATCATTTAACTTGGGATGTTAGTGTATCATTTAACTTGGGATGTGTAAGAAAGACTTCATAATTAAACACAAATCTTTACTCATGGTGTGAGACTTGAGATGTGTAATGACCATAATCGTTACGACTGCAAGTGAAGAAAAAGTGCAAAACTTTTTTTGTTTTTAGGCAAGAAGGTAATGATGACAACAATTGAACCACACAACCTGATGACGAACCCAAGTGTGCATATCAGGCAACATACAACAACGACTCAACGCACTAAACAACAATCAACTAGGCGAAACATGTGTAAAGAAAAATATAGAAACGACTACCCTCCTGACACAAACATGACAACGCCTGCAAGATAAGGACAAAATCACCATCCCTACACAACAACCTCGACGACCAGTAACTAGGACCTCTATGGAATGCAATCCAATGCATGAAGGCATTACAATACCCCACACCAACAACAACTGCAACGAACAAACACCCACGATGGGAAGCACAGACTCCAGCCAAGTTATCACTCGCCTCTATCCATGAGGGTGTGCAATGATCCCCTCTTCAGGAATCATAGGGCCATAGTGCGATGGGCGCACTAGGGAGCCATGTGCAACCGACCTACTTCCAGCCCTTCGTCCCCACATAAAATCCAACAGTGCAACACCTTACAAAGATACAATCAATAAATCAATAGGTCCTCATCGAGTTCCTTGTTGGGAGAAAGTTTAAGGCTGCTATAAGGCGATAATCCCAGTACTTAATAATCAACAATTAATAGTATCATAAGGCAAAACCATTATAGGCGATGAACGCATTGAACATCTTTATACCAATGATCTAAATGAAAAATATGTTGTTTAATCCAATCGAGAGATAATGCCTTACTCAAAATTAAATCATTATGTCGTCAAAGAGACTAAAATCATGAATTCACTATCTTATGTCGCTAATTAAAACTGAAACCAAAAGGCTATCTTAGGAATTCACTACCTTATGAATTCCCTAAATGAAATTGAACTATATCTCGAATATAAATGTTTCAGTGCAACTAAAACGAACAGGATATTCACATAAAAATACATCGAAGTCAATACATAACATATTATAATACATAACATCGCGATCAATACATATTTAATATCATTCAATACATATTATTATAAACCATCGCAGTCAAACATATTATAATCCCATTCAAAACAAGTCAAATGATTTTTAAATGAAATCAAAACTTAGTGGTAAGTAATTTGCTCTTTAACCATTCAGATTAAATGCTAATCATATCATTGCAGTTAATTAAATTATTGTCTTCAACCATAGGATTCGTTGTCCTTTAAGCGTTGTACCAATTTAACCCATCAATTAATTCATTGTCTTTACACAGGTTTAACAATCTAAAGGAAATTAGCAAGGAATAAATATAAATCTTGCTCTCAGTAGACCACATTACTGTTTACTAATAAAGGCCACGATATCTACTGATAGTTAGCAGAGTTCAATATGTGGTATATTAAAATTAATCGTTGAGTTAAATGTATTCTCGTTGGCAGAATCTATATATACACCCTATCACAATTATATTATGATTGTACATTAAAAATGCAAAGGTCATTAAGTACATAGAGAATTCGCGGAGGTCATTAAAAATGCAGAGAATCATTCATTAAAACTCTGAGAATCATTACATAAAAAGCGTAGAGGATCCTTTCATTTAAAACACCAAGAATCAATGCATAAAAACGCATGTATCCTCATCCCAAATGCAGGAGGAAAAAAGCGCATAGAGAACTCATTGAACCATAGAGGTTATTAAAAACACAGAGAACAAATGATGAGGTCATTAACACACATAGGTGATAAAAACACGGCGACCATAGAAACACAGAGATAAAAAAAAAAATGCAGAGGTAGTTTACAAAACGTAGGGCAGGTTTTGTGTGAAGGACGCACAACCATGAGGGTAACAACACTAAGCACAAGTGTAAAAACACAAAGACAAAAGTTGTCTATACAACACGTAGAGATAATGCGGGTTACCCCAATGCAAAGATAAAAGCATGATAATTGCTTAGTTAAAACATCATTTATGTCTATTAATGAAAGGCGAAATAACTATGTAAAAAAAAACATTTAAAAAAAAGGGAGATAACAACAATATTGCTATCTGGAATATGATATCAAATTTTTGTTACACAACACATAAATCTGCCTTCTAGAATATTTATGTCCACTATATATAACAAGTCGCAACTTATCAAACACTACCACAACAATGCCATCACATATATAATTTCGTTGGTAAATAGATCGTTGGGTTAAATGCCTTTTAAAAAGGAAATTAATACTCTACCACATTAATCTATACTACAACATTTATTGTTAATTTAGCTGTTACTAAAATGCCAAAATGTTGTCCAACATTGACAGTAGAAATCGTTGTCTTTAACATATAAGATACATGCTATCATTGTCTAACATTAAAAAAAAAATTCGTTGTGTAGATAATCCAAAAACGACTGTCTAAAAATCGTTGTGTAAACATTCAATTCGAAGGAGAATTTAATCTCTACGAAAACTACAGTAATTGGTCAAATATTAGCAATTGCTCATCACAGTAATCACTCTCAAAAATCCAAGTAATTCGTACACAATAAAATTCTATCAACATTAAAATTTTAAGGGAATTCGTTGAGTGAATTTCTGGGTAAGATGCAGAGAATATTCATAACAAAAAATGCAGAGATAAGTTGGTTTAATGCAGACATATACATTCACACAGAAAACGCAGAGGGTAATCGTTCAAAAATGAATCAATCAATGTAGAAAAATCAATCTCAAGAAAGTGTAAGACCAATCGCTCAACCATGAATCAATCAATGCAGAAAAATCAATCACAAGAAGGTGCAAGACCAATCACTCAGCCATGAATCAATCAACATAGAGATAAGTGAAGTAGATGGATGGAAAAAATTTATCCTTCGCTTATCATCCACGCACAAAAAAGCAGGGCATTAGGATCTATAGATCTATTAACACCGAAGTGACGACCGTCGATCTCGATCCTGGCCAACTGTTGAGGCATAGATTGATGATCTAGGGATGAGGATGAAGATAAAGCACAATCTCTTCATAATAATCATTAAAATAGACATAACAGTCATAGCAGTCAGGGGTCAATTTCCAAGGGAATCAATTCACGCAACGAGCATAAAGCTATGGTTAATTTAAGTTCTCGATTAAAAATGCTAAGTAAAACACTTTCTTTACACAATTAAAAGTATGGAAATTAAAGTGCAAGACAAATAGTAATCTACCATGAAAAAATAAAATCATGCATACTGTAGCCCAAGGTGACATCTCCGAGTCGTTGTCCTGCGTGCTCCATGCAACTCCTGCTTGCCGACCGATGTGGTTTCACCGGTACATCCCAGCCAATGCTAGGGGTACTCTTCTTCCCCCTTAGCCCCCCGAGCCACAAAGGGGCCACACACTCTACACCAAAGAACAATTAGCAACCATCTCACCTCGAAAGGTTGAGCTACCACTCATACCTGCGCTGGGTATCCCAACTCCCACAAGATAAGTCAGTCAAGTCAAAAATTCTGCAGCATAATGTTACGCATAACAGCCCTGATCTGGATTTTATGAGCGGAACGAAATGAATACAGTTTATTAACAGTTACTTAACACAAAATAACAGAGATACAATAAAATTGGTTTTCTATTTAATAAGGAAATAAGATGAAACTGTAAAATGCAGCGGAAACAAGCTTGATGGAATGGTGGCGACTTATCTCTGAGAAGAGATGTGACGACTGCGCTCATTCACCAGAAGATGATTACAATGAGGCTCTGAAGGAATTTTTACAATAAACAGGAATGCCAAAAACCCTGGACATCAAAAAACCTAACCCCAGGAGATGAAGCGCCAAAAGTCATGTGGGCCCCGTTTGGGTAAGTTAGTACATTAAATTCCCGGGGTCGTAACTTTTGCATACGATCTCTGTTTAGGGCGTATGATAGCCTGTTGGAAAGGTATCATTGAGGAGATTCATTTTGGGGGCTCAATGATGTCTTTGAATATTATTGATCCTGTAAAAACTTCATTTAGGCCCTCAAAATGGCCTCGAGAGTTAAAACTACTAAAAATAGTAAATTGCCAAAATTGTCAAAAAACTGTTTTCAGCCAGTTGAAAAAGGTGGGTGGCCATCGATATCCACCTAGATCAATCCTCCCTCCTTAGGAATAAATGGTCTCAATTGCATTGAGTTCCCCCATCATATGAGGAAATTTCTGTTGAATTTGGCCTCGGGTGAGCCATTTGCCTTGGTGCAGGAGCTGAGTCGGTCGAGGTGACCACAAGGGGAAGTGCAACATCTATGGGACCCAATGTTTGGAATCCCAAACCCATATGAAAGGGGTTGTGGCTGGTTGAGCTATGTAGGGCTCAGTTGTAGCTATGTTGGACATAGGGAAGGCTCTCATCCAGTGTGCGAGGTTGTTGAGAATTATACATGCGAAGGATATGCATAGTCATTCGATTTACGACCTCAGTTTGGCCATCCGTCTAAGGGTGGAAGGCCATGGATTTGGTGAGATTGGTGTCTAGAAGTGACCAGAGGATGGACCAGAATGTGCTAAGAAATCAACTGTCCTGATCTGAAACAATGGTTTGTGGGATTCCAAAATGTACCCAGACTCATTCAAAGAAGAGCTTAGCAGTGGCCTTTGTTGTGACGTTCTTCTTGTAGGCAACCAAAATCGCCATCTTTAAAAAGTGATCAACAACCACAAAAACATATTCATTTCCCTACTTGGTGTATGGGGGGTCCGACATGTATTCCATTGAGATGGATTCCCATGGTCTGTCGAGAGTAGGAAGAGAGGTGTACAGGCCTTGTTTCGTAGTGGTCGGTGTTATCACCCCATAAATTATGGGAATCAACTAGTGACTGGGATATTATCTGTTTCTAGTGTTTTTGTTGACAAATGATTTTTCATTCTGCAAATAATTTGAAAAAAGAAAAGAAAAGAAAAGAAAAGGAAAGGAAAGGAAAGAAAAAAGAAAAGAAAAGAAAAGAAAAGAAAAAAGAAAAGAAAAGAAAAGAAAAGAAAAGAAAAAGAAGAAAAAAGAAAAGAGGGCATAAAAGAATTCAAATAAAAAGCCCCATGCAATAATAGTAACTTGGCCATACCTTTCAAGCATGGCCAAGTTCTTTTAAATTTTGGTGTTGATAGGGTAGTGAATAAATCTGACCAGAATGTCTAATCCTGGTTAGATAGCCCTTAGGTTAGATTAGTGAATAAATCTGACCAGACTGTCTAATCCTGGTCATATAGCCCTTAGGTAGAGTAATTGCTTAACCCAACAGTTTAATCTGGGTTAATTGTCTTAGGAAGATAGGTTAGCGTGTAGGTTAGTTGCCTCATTTGTTTCACCCTAATAAAACGAACCTAATGAAAGTTGTTGCACCATGTCTCAAATACCTAAAGGATAGTTTGGTCGAAGTCCCTTGGTGTTTTCTATGTGAAAAGTTTGGGAAAAAACCCATAAGTTGCACCTATCCTAAGTTTTCCCAACACATTTTTCTCCGCTTCTGATTTATGCTCCATGCACTTTTCGACGGTCCATATCGTGGCGCCCAGATCTATGGTGCACAGAGCATTCCAGACCCCCCTGACCATTCTGCTTTTAACCAAGGGGGGGGCAGGGGGGGGGGTCCGAAATCAGTAATAAGAATCGTGCAGATCTGGACGGTCCAGGAACGAGCGCGTAAATCCATGGCCCAGAATTTTATTCTTCTCTGGCGGGCCCCTTGTCATATGTGGCGTTCATGCTATTGGTCCCAAAGTCCTATCACCATATGCCATCTGACGGCCTCCATCACTCAGGGACGTCATCTTCCACTGATGCCACTTGTTCCACTTGTTCCCAAGTTATGTCTCATCTCATAACTGCTGTTAGTCCCTACTGTCAGTCCTTTTCCCTTTTCACTCATGATCGGCCCCCTATTGCAACTTTCACCTCCAATCCCTAGCAGCCACGTCACTCGTCCATATGTTTTGGCCACCGTCCCCTGCCATCTCACCCCCAAGTGGGCCGTTATCCATTTATTATAGGATAACACACCCGTTATCCTGCTGACCTGTCTCCCACGCTCAACCAACCCCAATTTTAAATAAAACTACCGTTATTCCCCCTACAGTCATTGTTCACCCATCGCACCAGAAAATTTACCTCCTGCGCCTCCATTGCATTTTCGACGCCTTCATCCATAGTCAGTCAACCCCACTAACATCGTGTTTATTGCAGGTACTATCGCAGAGATGGCGACAAAGCCAAGACCAGCAGAAGGGGAAGAGAATCCTTTTCTTCCTCCTCTTATCGACCTGGAAAAAATCCCATTGGTTGACAAAGACAGGTTGATCGTGGATACCAAGTGTGAATTTGATTTTTCGGACCTCCAGTCATGGCTCTGGGAGGTGTTCCTGGACCAGAGCGATGAAATTGGACTCTGGGAGTCCAATCTACCCCTGTGCCTATTTCCCCAGATCCACCACTTCCCCGAATTCACCCTCAAATGCCAAGCACATTATATTCCCGACTAGAGGGCCATCGTCTCCTCATCCGGAGACGTCCTGTTCTTCATCACTCCCGAAGACATTGACCAAATGATGCAAATTCCCCGTGCTGATTCTGTTTCTCCTTTCAACCTAGAGATCCTTACAGAGTTGATTCAGAAGATGACCTTTCCCCAGAGAGCTCAAATTTTCGAGTTGTTCCTTCCCACCTCCGCAAAATTCCCTTCCACTAATCCCCCTTACCCATCATCCATGTTCTCCACCAAGGGAAACCAAGGCATTTCCTCTCTTTATGCCCTGTTAGGTTACTATTCCGACCAGTGGGTAGATGAGCCCATCCTGGTTTTTCTATCCATTTTCTCCAATGATGAAAAACCTACAACACAATTTGATTACAGCACCTTCTTGGGCGACAATATTCATGAACAATTCGTGAACTTTGGCACGGAGGGCATGTTTATATATTCGTCCATATTGGCCTACATGTTTGTTTTCTATCAAGCTGATAAATTTAGTTTTTCTATTCAGAAAATGGACACAGATGGAAAGCCTCAGCCAGTCACAGCATGGACCTCTTTGTTGAAGCGTAACTCTACAGAATACGACTTCAAAGCAATCATTGATTTGTTTTACCACTCTGTGGTAAGCATGTTGAGTGGCAGACCTGAGCCATGAATAAACGACGAAGTCCAGATAATTCTGCATCTCTCGGACAACGCAAACACAGGGGACTGGTACCTGTATCAAAACCACACCGAGATCAGAGTTTTTGGATGTGAATTGGCACCCTACAAGCTGCCAAAGTATGTTCCAGTAAGAATCTTTGCATTAGAGTATATAAGGCAGATCATGAACTCAGATGACATCCACTTTGTATCCCTGAAGAAAAAACAGCAGTTGCGGATCAAGGGGCAAATTGGCTCCTTCATTTGCAATAGTTGAGGAGCCGGGGAAGAAGCTGACAGAATGTTGAGAGAAATGAAATTCTTTATGAGTTTCCCATGGCACTATGATCCATGCGGGATCATTTCAGAAATGTGGGTAAAAAGTAAAAACATCCCGTATGTTCACGAGTCCAAGCCCGAGAACAAAAAATTCGCCAATCAGACAGTGTGGGTGCCTAATGTTGTTCCTGAGTCTGTACTAAGGCTTAAAGTACAGTGTCAAGGCATCCAAAAAATATGATAATAGTTGATAGAAGATCTCGCTTACCTTGGTGCGGGAAGCTAATGAAGATTTCTACGTTCACGTCGTCTGACTTCCAACTGTTCCTGAGTTACAATGTCTTGTTCAATGGCCATCCATGAGCGTTCTAATTCTTCTCGAGTATCGGCAGTTTTAAGAGTCGTATTAAGAAGATTTAACGCTATATTAGTT
>JASDQU010296109.1:0-14139 GCA_032191745.1 Picea mariana | reverse complement strand
TTCTGGTAAGTGTTGAGTAGTGTAAAAGACTGATCATTTCACTCATGTCTTCGGTTGACTGGTAACTGGTCATGCCTTGATCCAAAACTTCAACTTCATCGTTTCTATCTTCTGAGAGAGCCAAGAGGTGCGTTGAGTTAGGGCGCATCTAAATATCTTATTTTTGAGAAAGATGCTCCATTGCAAGGTGCCAAATCTAATATTAGGGTTTCTGCAATTACTTCTGCTAGTAACCCTAGCGGCAGTGTCTTTGGAAGCTGATCCTGCTAGTAACCCTAGTGGCGGTTCCTCAATGAGCTCAATATCCTAGCGGCTATGCTTCCTTCTAGCCTTTTGACTAAATGAAGGAGGTGTGGGCCCATAACCTATTAGAATATGAAATATTGTGCTTGTTTTACCATTGACAATACCCTTGTCACCCAACCATAGGCCGAAGCCACCCTCCGAGCACCTTGACCTTGACAGAGATGAATACTGGTAGAAATCAATAGCCAAGCAAGGCTAATGCACCAGGCAAGAAAAGTAACCAAAGATGATCAGATAGTCCCACCCAGAAACTAGCGCAACACTCTTCCCCAGAAACTTGCGCACAAAACTGCCAACTATAGTGCACACAACTGGATCTCTACAATTCTGAGAATGTGTATAATGAGAAACTGGCACCCTTAATTTGC
Organism: Picea mariana; assembly: GCA_032191745.1. Lineage (NCBI taxonomy): Eukaryota > Viridiplantae > Streptophyta > Pinopsida > Pinales > Pinaceae > Picea > Picea mariana. Next base: position 13,465 of record JASDQU010296109.1, on the reverse strand, counting down.
AATAATCTGGTAGGCTTACTGGGGCCGACTTCTCCTTCTGGGTACTAATTAATTCATATTAAATATATTTCTGCAGCCAACATTTCATCTAGGGTTTCCTTTACTTCTTTGCTTCCTTCCGAAATATTCTAATCTCTCCATAGGTCACAATAGAGGTTCATACCTCTCGAAGCTACCATAATATTAACAAAATCAAGGATTAAAATTGAAAGAAGGGTTGTAGACTTGAATTATATTTATAACTCTGGTATGCTACCCTTATCATTGGCTAATATGTCTTGAAGATGAATCCAGGTAAAGAATTTGAAACGTCGATACAAATGAATTTCACTGTGGACAATCCGAATTTTTTTTATGAAAACTCACACCACATGAACCTAAAAACAATGATTACCACCCTGTATGGAGGAGAAATCTAGAATGACATCCGTTGATGGAAAAATCAAGGATTAAAATCAAAAGAAGGGTTGAATTATTAAATTATATTTATAACTCTGGTATGGTACCCTTATCATTGATTAATTTGTTCTGAAGATGAATCCAGGTAAAGGATTCAAAACGTCGATACAAATGAATTTCACTATGGACAATCCGAAAAACAATTCTGAAAACTCACACCACAAGAACCTAAAAACAATGACTAATGATTGACTAGGAAATTAATATTTTTCAATTCCTCATTTTAGTTCAACATGTCATGGTACCAATCCTTATCTTGAGTTGAGATCATAGCTTGGTGTGGTAACCTACTCATGCCCTTATGCCTTATTTTGGTTATATATTTTATAGATCTTCTAATGGTAACATACATGATCATGCTAACATCATAGCATAAGGGATTTTCATTTTAAATCATAGCTCCTCTAATAAGAACTATTACTAAATTATCTCAATAAATTTCATCCAATATTCTTTAGAGAGGATAGGACACCAATTTGGACAACCATTTAGAACTACTATACCAATGTTTTGAAGATCAACTTCTCAATTTCAAACTCCAAAATTAAATTTCACTATATTTATTTTTCATATCACAAAGGACCTTCATGCCTCTTATTACACATTTCTCTAGAGAATATTTCCAATTATAATTTAAATCAATTCAAAGCCCATGAACTTGTAAGAAGGAACCACCTCCAAATTTTCACCATTAAATGTGATGGTTATATCCCTACCCTAAGTACCTAATACCATTAATTTTGTTGTGTTTACATTAATGTTCATTTCATAATAGTTGCAAGATTTATTTAAGGCAACAGTATGTCTTTGGAGACTATCATTGTTTCTTGCAAATAACATAACATAATTTTCATAATTCAACAATAATACTGTGTAACCAATTATGTGTATCTCTCCTTGCCTATCGTTTTTGACCCAGTCATCTAATTAACCTATAAATAATCCAAATAATGTTGGAGAAGAGACATCCTCATTTAACCATGATATTGCTATTGATTTTGACTTTCTTTCTTCCACTTTTATAATTTATGGGTACCACTAATTCTAAAATAACCTTTTCATATAAGTGGAAAGTTGCTTCTCTCCACCCAAATATAATTCATATTTTCTCCATTCTTTTCCAAAATTTTATTTTAGGGTTTGCATCTAAGGCTTTAGAAAAATCAACAAAGAAAATATAAACACTATTACCTTTCCCTCACACTTTCACATAATTAAACAATTATCATTAATAGCAGGTGAATTAGTTATCAAGGGAAAATTGGACATGCTTTTCCAACTTCTTCTCTTTTCATATTCCAAACAATGAAGATAGTGATCCAAAAGTTTGAAGAGAATCAATATGAGGTGTACTAGGCATATCACTAGATAAGGCAATAGAAAGCAGAGTGAGCTAATTGGTGGGAGTTTAAGGGCCAGGAGAAGAGGTTTTAGCTCCAAAATATGGGGCACTAGCTTTCAAAGATTGATTAATAATATGCAACTTAGGATCACTTACAACATTTTCCCCTTATTCATTTATCTTGGGTTTATTTACATTAGATTCTTCCTCACATTTTTCTTGTCCCTTCTTTCTCTTTTTGTGCCCCTTGTTATCTTTATCATTGTCTTATTTTCCTTCATCATCAGGGGGTTCACCTTTGTCTCAAAAAAAATATATCAAACCTTGTTGCCTCGATTGAGATATATGGTGTTGTTGTGTTAAAGAGGTTTGTTTTGTTACTACTCTCCTAATGTACTTGATTCTTCTATATCCACCGGATCAATTGTTGTAACACCTTTTCCTAATTGAATATTCTATATCCATGGGATCAATTGTTGTAACACCTTTATCTAATTGATTCATAAGGTAATCAAACCATTCCTTCTATTATTGGGAGGGATAAAAACTAGACTACAGATCTATCTTATCTATGGTTAGGATTCTCAAGTTGCAGACTCCTAAACCTAAATCCTTAGGCCTTTTCTCTATTTTAGGAATCCTCTATAGGCCCTATTCAAATTAACCACTCCTCCCTTCCCTTTGTACCCTATAACTTCCATCATCCTATCGGATTTTTCATAAGTTAAGTTGTTTACATTTTCATCTACTTTCTCCATAGTGGGCACCAAAGTTTCTTAGGGATGTGATTGACTTCTTCATGAGGATAAAATAGGGACCCCGCAAACTCTTCTTTATCTTCATCATCCCCATGACGCTCATCGTAAAGTATACATAATTCTTCATCTTCAAGAAAGGTGCTATATTTTTCCTTCTCCTACTTTAGGTAGCCTCTCATTACCCACCATGAACCTTATTTATGTCAATCAAAATTGTCTTCCAAAAATTCAACCCTTATATCATGTGGTAGGGAAATAAATTTAGCATCATAATTGATAGTCCTTTGTTCTTCCTATAAAAAGTGAAATAAGGAGGAACATGTGGTTGTTTTACCACTGGATCTAGAAATGCTAGTAACAAGTATTCCCCACTACTCAACATAAGTACCTGCACTTCCTCCCATGATTCTATGTTTTCCAAGTTTCCAACATCCAACATAATATCATGGTATTTAAGCCAAACATTTTTATTTACCCTAGCCTTTGGGATGACAAAGTGGGGATCATATTTCCATTGTGTATCAAGAGGTAAATTGGAGGAGGACAAGATCTTGGTGATTTCATTGCAACCCATAGGATGAATAAATGCATATCCACCCAAAGAGATAGGATACGTCGCATGCCATTTCTTCTTAGTGATATGTAAATGGTACACTTATTGCCTGCTCATCTCACCAAAATGGATACCAAAATGTAGAAGTAATTTGTAAATCTCTACTTGTTATTTCACTGTACATAAATCATGTTTAAGTTGTAAACTGTAGTCAAAATGAAAAAAAAAAATATAGTGCTAAAGGATTCAATCATACACATAGTAATATCATAGAGTTTTACCCTAGAAACCCAATCTCAAGAAAACCAACAAATAATGTTTTTTTGGTTCTTTTAGCAACAAGAGGAAATTACACGCAATATACTACAATAGTTTTACTTTCTCAATGAGAGATTATAGAGTGTTCTTACTATTTATTTACAATGTATATTTACAAGATGTAATACACCATTGCAATGCTATTGATGAGGCATTGCTAAGTCTTACTCATCCTGTCAATCTTCTACAATAACTCTTATTGAATCTAGTTTCTTCCTCTTGTCTACAAAAAATATACTCAATGCCAACAACATGATTCATTCCCTTTGCTATGGACAATGATATTTTACTTTCATCCATTCGGTCTTGGAACAAGCTGCCACAATCAATATATTTCTATCTTAAAAGTTAAAGTCATTCTTAGATTATCTTTAACTATATTCTACAAAAAAGGTTTCAACAACTTTATCCTCCTTCATCCTCTTTAATAAAACCCTCTGTTGGAGCCACCTTTGTTTTTTCTAGCCCGTCTTGAATTTCATATCTTAATGCTCGAAATCGAAAGATGGTTTTCGTATTTTCCATCTGTGGTTTCAAAATCTCTGAAGTCTTATCATGCGAGCGGCGATAGTCATTGTACTCTCGAAGCGAGTTCTACTTTTCGTCAAATATTTCTCCCTCCTTTGTTCTACCTCGGGATTTCGTATGTTGGATGCTATAGATCACATAGTTCACAAGTCCCGAGCAACGAAACGATGAAATCGTTTTAAATTTTTACCCAGGGCAGTAACGAGAGTAAAATTTTCCTAAATCACGGTTAAATATCATCGGGTTTTCGCGTCTCGACGTTCACTAAATCCAAAAGTCTTATTGTCGTAACCCCGATAGCCGAAACCACGAAGCCCTTATTTTAGTAACCCGTGTCAAGGTTAAAGGTAAAAGCTAAGCCATGGTTAAGTTCTGTCGGAAATTCGCCACTCGGCATGTTCTCTTTTAAAAAGCTACATTATCTAAACCCTGAGTCGCGAAGTCGTGATAAAGATATGAACATAATTAATTATACACTTAATCCGAGTTTATCCTCCCTTTTAATTAAAGTGTATCATCGTGATCTCACGGTTTCGCAGATCGGCATGCAAACTTCCCGGAAACTATACCTTCGAAGCTCCGAGTCGTGATATGGCGAATATAAATAATTACGTAATTAATTAAGTGCCTAATCACAACTACATTTTTATTAACCAAAGTAAATCATCGCAATTTCGGGTGTTAGAGGTTCAAAGGGTTAAAGCAAACATTCTCGATACAATGAGTACCGAAAGATTAATTAACTTTGGTAAAANATTTATGGCATTAATTAGAAATAAGGCGAATCGACAAATAAAGATTGGGTTTTTATTGCTAAATTTATTTTTAAACGTGATTTAACCGATCTGTTCTTAAAAGTACCGAGTTTTCGAATATATAGAGCTGTTATTCGTTATAACAAATTCATTTCTATATTACGCAGAGCACACTTTCTCAGCGAGCTAACTTTTGTATGTATACATATTTTTATCGCAGAAGAGATAAAGTAGGATCTCCTGTCATGGCCCTGCGAAAAGCATCTAAAGCCAGCGCTGAGGTTTCAGGACAAGGTTTAGACAACGTCGTTGATACTTCACCTCGAAGTGTAGACTCTGTCCCGAACTGGTCGTTCGTTTCTGATGTTCTGCAGGCCGAATTAGTGAATTATTCTGATGATTCCAGCGACAATAAAAAAGACGACATAACCAACAAATATAAGATCGTCATTCAATCGGGAATGCATAAAGTAGCGGCCAGGCCACGACTGCTTCCCTACTATGATATGGTATGATGGGCATTAGACCATGTGGACATACCAACCAGAACCATCATCAATGAGCAGAAGGTCACCATCGAGACTTTCAGACCTGAACATCTGCAATCTATGTACAAATTGCCCACAGTGTCCGACCTTACATTTGATGTCGAATTCTTGGAAAAGTTCAAACAGAAGGAATGTGTGTAGTATGACAAGACTGTGTCTAGCTTAATAAGAGATCGGGTTTCGCACCCTGCGAAGTTTAGGGCAAACAATAATGGTATATATTCAATAGCTTCCTTGGAACCACAGTTCAAGTATGTAGCTATGATGACATGCAGATTATACAGGAGAGAGGACACCTCACATTTATGTCTTCAATGGGTGCCTCTAATACATCAAGTCGCTGAAGGTTGTTCCTTCGACTAGGCAAAAATGCTTTCTGATAGCTTGACCAGTCGGGTTACAAAGTATCAGGCGCAGAAAGAGAGCGGAAAGATTTCTTCATTTTTTATGTCTGCATACATTATGGACACCATGTGCTTTCTAACACCATTTCCTTTAATGAGCTAGAGTTGGACTCCAACAGAGGCCAAGCCCATCCACGTCTATCATTCGAAATTGTGGGAAAACAAAGCGACAGATTTCGTATATGAAATCTTCAACTGGGTGATGGTACCTCTGCATGTCACTATTTTTGGCCACCCGCCACCCAGGATCTCGAACAGTATAGTGATGAATTTGAGCAATGTAGCTGACTGGTATGTAGAAGCCAAATTCTCATATCTCATAGTTTTTGGGGCTTCTGTTCCCCCGCATGCATTGCCATTATTTATCCTCGACAAGCTGGCTTGTCGCGAAGTTGCTAGACAAACAGTAATCAGTGGCATAAGCAAGGAGCTTAAGGGATACTCAAAGAAGGTATGGCCACCTTTTCCTGTTCATTGAAATTCATATTCTTTGCTGTATTTCGGGCATGCTAAAGCTGAGGCAACGGCCCTGGAAGACCTAAAATTGGTCCTTATTGAATTCAAGAAGCACGATCCGCAAAGGGTCGTGAGTAATCATTTGGCCAGTTGCAGACTCAAGAGATTTGAACACGAAAATTCACCCTCGGATGAAATTTTCCGAGGCGCAAGATCTTATGTCGAGATTTCAGCTCGGATACAAACCTTGGCACCTGAAGAGAGGGCCAATGTTCTGAAATTCCAAGAACATCAATGCAGTTGTCTTCCCGCAGTATTACGAGGTGAGAATCCGAGTACAGTGGAGGTGAAACAAAAAGATGCCAAAGGCTCCAAAGATGTGACTCCCAATCAAGAAAAAAACCAGGACGGGGAAGAGCAAACTAAGATCCCGAAAGCAAAGATAAAGACTCCTGACCCGCCAAAGAAGCAAACTCTGGTTACTACTTCGGGGCAATCAATGAAGCAAATCGGAGATCCTATCGCATCTGTTACTTCCTTGCAGTCAACTAGGGGAAATATTGACGCAGGGTGGATCTTAAATGAATAATTGAGGCCTATAAGGGTGGAAGAGCTCCCTCCAAATGAGTTCTTCTTTGATAAGAAGAGAAAGGCAGTGGTAAAGAAAGAATTCTATCATGAAGGGGAATCGACAGCCAAGAATTACAAAGTTTTGACTGATAGGAAGGACAAGAAGAATGAACATTTCACGATGGAAATAGTTGGGACATTAGGGGCATATGCCATAGCAAATCAATTTTCAGTCAGGGTTTTGAAAAACCAGCTGAAACGAAAAAATCGCCTCATCAAAACCCTAGAAGCCAAACTAGCCACAGCAACGGAGGCTGCCAAAGACCAGGTGAGTGTAGGGATAGAGAAAGCAAGGTTGGCCCATAAAAGTGAGATAGAGATGCTCAAGACTAAGCTCGAACAAGTAGAGCTGATGGTTCAAAATGGTCAGATACAAGCGGACCAGCAAAAAGATTTGATCGAACAGCTACAGGCTAGAGTGGAAATCGCCGAAAGTAAAGTGATAAATATCGGGATGTTCCAGTCCCAGGCAATGGAGATTCGGAGCAGAGTTTCTGCAGCCCAGCAAAATTTACTCACCAAGGTAGAGGTGATTCGAGACAACTGCTTGCTTGTTAATCAAGTTATGGAAAATTTATCTGTTAGAGAAAGAGAAGCTGGAGCAGCACGGGTCGCCTTTCAAGAGGCTGTGATAGCTACAAACAATAGTGAATCGGGAAGTACTCCCAGGTTTATCATTTCGGAGCAGACCAGAGGAAATATTCTATTAAAAGAATGGGAACACAGCATCTCGGAAGGTAAGCTGCAAGCCAAGAGGGTAACAAAATCCTTAGAAGAGGCTTTTAGTTCTATAGATGGTAATCTGCTAGGCATTGATAGCGGAGGTAATGCCAAGGCATTGATTCAAATGAATATGGAAAAAAAATCACTTGATTTAAATGAAAAAGAGGAAAGAGATTCAATCGAGATCTCACAAATGACTATGGCAGACATAGTCCAAATAGATAAATGTATGATTAAACCAAGTGTGCAATTGTGCGCTATCGACATCATAGACAGACAGATGGAAGACAGGTTACCGCAATTAGCCCGATATTGTTACTCTTTTGAAGCCAATTGTCAAGCAGAACCGTCAAGGTTGATATCTCGGTTGGTGGAAAGGTGTGTCACTTGTACCGAGCATGAGCAAGGACAAGCTTCTGGCACCAAATAAAGACACAGAGAAAGAAATGGAATGATTTCTCTCCTCCTTATCATAACTGAAAATTTTGCAACGATTGAGATTCCATCTTATTGTAAAACTATATAAATATACCATAGAAAGAAAGAAAAAGGGCTGGACCTTTTTGTGTCGATTGAAATAGAGATTTTATATTTTGAGAGTTAATATAACACAAATCCGAAGATTCTCAATTCCGTCACGACTGTGTTATGAGTTTGTTTTCTTGTATCTCATATTTCGTTTCATTTCATATTCGTATCTGATGAATGCTTCGCTATAGTTTAGTGCAACCTCTACTATAGTGAATGAATTTTGGTTTTCTATATTGTTTACTGTTTTTCCTCTGTACCAACAATCAGTAGGTATAAGACCAGTCAACACTTTCAGAATTCTATATATATTTTATGTTTCATCGGGTTATTTCTTTACATTTTTTTTCTTCTGTTTATACATGAGATTCTCCCTTGATAGGAGCCTTACTCGATAGACAGCTAAATGTTTTCTCCCACCTCATACCTTTTATTAAAATATAACCCAGTTATGGGAAAGAGCCTTTGATTTGCACCTCTTTTTTATTCCTGAAACCGTAAACTCTCTTTTATACGACTGAATTGAGACAGCACTTAAATTCCCCCTGAGTTTTTCTTATTTTACTGTTCCTCCATGACTGTCCTTGTACCAACACAGCCCAATATCAAACCCGGATTATCAAATCAAACACACATTGCCTTAAACCTTTTCGATATTATTCTTAAAACAGCCACTACCCGGGTTGAACTCGAACGTTCATGGGAAGCAATTGAACAGGATATAAACATCCAGGAACAGATGGAAGCTAGACAACGCCAACACAGAAATCATCCCTAGTTTCCCTTGCCGAAGGTTGACGATTCTCTTTTCTCTACCCTTTACCCACTTTCGGATGCCTAGACATTGTACTTCTAAGCCTTAAGTATAGACTCTGGAACAACATCTTTTTGGCGCCCTTGCCGGGGACCGAAGTTACGAAATCTTTTTCCCTGGGAAAACGACATTTTTTTTTTTTTTCCGTTGAAAGTGTTACCCTTTGATAGTGAACAAAGAGTACACACCTTTTTAAGGCTTTCCAATCTTTCACTTGGCGACTCCACAAATAATAAACTAGCATCTGGTCAAAGGAATACCAGACAAAACTCGGATGGTAAGAAGATTACACCCATTACCGATCCCGAGAAGATTCTAAAGGCAAGAGGCTCTCTTAAGCCAACCGCTACAGTCTATAAGATTAAACACCCACAACTGAAGACTAAGAGTTCTTCTGAACCTTCAACTTCACGCAATCCTCTCTTTGATGCTAAAGTTCTAACGTCAAACTGCTCTGAAGTTAGAAGTGAGATTCATCCGACAATCCCCTTAGTACACAAAGGAAAGGGCCCTTTTGAAAGTTCATCGGCAGTTGACATACCATATTTTCTTCAGTTAAATTTCTCGACCTCACATAATTCTGAAGAGTGTGTTACACATTCGATTTCCACACCCGTCGGTTCTCCTGATTTCATCTCCTGCAAATCTGAGGAACCAAGTTCTCGCGTTCCTTATCATTTATCGTCGGATTTTCCTCTTCACGAAGAAAATAAAGATTCACTTTTAATTTTTCAAAACCCCCTTTACGACTTTCCACTAATAACGATGGAAACTGCCGGAGGGGGAGGTGGAGGGTTTGTCGAAGGAAGTGGTGGAGGTGCTCTGGGGGGAGGAGCTGGAGGTCAAGGGCCTGCCCCTCCTCCCAGAGTGTTTGCTAAAGTAGCAGCAAGATATGCTCCTTTGGTTTTACCCATCCCTTTACACGACCTTCCCAAAAATTATATAAAAAAATTTCCAAAATTCACAGGGGAAGGGAATCTGACTGCGGCTGAACACATTAATTTCTTTGATCAATTCGCAGACATCCTAGGTATCGAACATGAGGATGTGTATTCGAGGCTTCTTGTTCAAACCTTCGAAGGCCAGGTCCGAACTTGGTTTCAGAGTCTACCTGCAGCATCTATCTTGTCCTATGACGCCTTGGAAGATGCTTTCCTTAGACAATGGGGCGAAAGAAAGGACCACCTATATTATTTAACCGAATTTGGGTCTTTAAGAAAAAAGAATTCAAAAACAGTTATGGAATTTATTCAAAGATTCAACAAGTTGTATAACAAAATCCCATCCAAGGTTAAACCATCCCAACCCGCGGCCAAAGTAACTTTCGCAGGGGCTCGCGAACCGGATTTTGCACTCCTTTTGCAAGAAAGAAGGGGGGCCACTCTAAACCGAATGCAGGATGACGTTGTAGAAATTGAGTCGAATATGATGGCTTCTAGTAAGCTTAAAGCTAAAATAGAAATGGGAAATCGAGAAACCAAAAGATTTAGAGAACAAGCAGGGCCGTCAAGGTCTAATAGATCCACAGATGACAAAGTAGATGATATGGCCAGGGTAATTAAGGAACTGTCTAATAAAATATCCAGAATGGAGCTAGAATAGGCCAAAGTTGATTCCTTCACCAAAAAGGATTTCAAGAGGAACCCCAACCCCATGAACCAGCAAAGACAGATAAAAAATGAAGATCAAAAAATACAAGCTCCCCTAAAGAGTGAAAATTTTATAGGAGCGAATGATCTCCAAGATTTCGGAGATTCGGATAATGATGTCACAAACTTCGGTGATGACTGCACACAACCGTATCTGACTAGAGAAGATTATGAAAAATCTCTAAACACTCAACAACCATCATTTAAGGGTGAAGAAAGAGATCATACTGACCTTTGTGGCTCTCAACAAGAAACTGAAATGATAATGGTCGAGATCCAACCTAAGTACAACTTGAGATCTAAGAGTAAGCCCATTTCAACTACTCAACCTAAGAAAATCCTCCCAAGAGGTCAAACTTATGAGCCTACTCTGGAAGAGACCCTATTACCTAACAGCAAAGCGAAAGTAGTAAGCACACAAGAGTCCGAAGTGGGAAAAGTTGAGACCCAAGCACAAGGAACTGAAATAGTTAATAAAATTACGCCGTCAACCAGGACCATGAGTAATAAAGCGGTCCAGACGAATAAGTCGGAAAGGAAGGATTCGTAAGTCCCAGCTAAAGAAATAGACAAGGTGAGCGGAGTTTTCAGTTCTGAAAACAAGATAAATAAAATTAAGATACCAATCCCTCTCTTAGAATTAGCAAAAAACCCAGTTTATCGAAAGCAGATTACCAAAGTGATAGGTGTCTCAGAGCTAGAAAGCCAGTCTGACGTTTTAAACCTGGAAGATGATAAACCTAACATCACTTTTGGTCCACATTTTGAAGGGGCCAAAGACACTATTGCTCCCTTGTATATCACTTTAAATGTATACGATCAACTGCTACATAATTGCATGTTAGACTCCGGAGCCTCCCATAACGTGATGCCTAAAATTATTATGGACAAATTGGGTCTCCAGATCACTAGACCTTACGGAGATCTCTACTCCTTTGACTTGAGAAGGGTTAAGTATATGGGAATGATAAAGGATTTAGTAGTTACCCTGGCACAGGTCCCGGTTAAGAGTATCTTGATGGATGTGGTTATTTTTGATATTCCCCCTAAGTATGGCTTACTATTGTCTAGGTCATGGGGAGCCAAGCTGGGGGGTTCTCTTCAATTAGATATGACGTTCGCCACAATTCCTATGTTTGGTGGGAAATTTACTTGGTTGTACAAAGAGACGAGGTTAGCATATACAGTAAGCGACCCTCAAAATCCAAACAATTCCCCTATTTACATTGCGGATCAATATTTAGGAAATTGTATCTTATCTTTTGATGACGGTTTAGATGGTTGTCCAGAGGAAAATGATATAGAGCAGGAAGAGTCAGGTTACATGACAGAGGATCTATGTAGCACCGGTGTCTAGAAATTTTTTTTTGACGGTGCCTCATCTTGTGAAGGGGTTGGTGCAAGAGTGCTTTTAGTGGCTCCCGAAGGAAAGTTCGTCGTTCCTTTTTCTTACAGACTGCAATGGGATATAGATTATACTAACAATGTATGTGAATATGAAGCGGTGGTATTAGGATTAGAGACTTCCAAGAAGTTAAAAATAAATAACTTAGAGGTATACGGAGATGCAGAGTTAATAGTCAAACAAATAAATCGACAGTACCAAGCCAAGCGTCCCAGATTAAGATCATACAGGAATTGTGCCTGGGATCTGATGGAAAACTTTTTCTCGTCCGTAAATGTCCACTTCATCCCACGCGCAGAGAACTTACATGCTGATGCATTAGCTAAAGCGACTTCAACTTTCACGCCTCCTACAACCTTTAAATTGAAGTATCACATAGAGATAAGACACAGACCATCTATACCAGACAATGTCTAGCACTAGCAGGTTTTTGAGGATGACGAACAAATTAAGAAGTTTCTTGAAGCAGTAAGTGAATTTTTCGAAACTCATGTAGACCAAGAAATCAAAATGACCAGATATGGATCATGCAAGAAGGGGAAGACCCTCAAATCTTTCAAGACAAAATTTCAAATCATCGCATGCTGGTCCTTAAAAACAACCAGATTCCGAAAGGATTGATTCCTCTGGAAATAATTTTTGATCAAAATGACGTACCTGTAAAATATGCCTTACAACCCCAACCAGAAGAAGTGGAGGACTGTGATATAGGAACCAAAGAAGAATCCAGGATGGTAAAAATATCCAAATTCCTCCCTCCCGAAATAAAAAGTAAGTATAAAGACCTACTCAGACAATATAAGGATGTTTTCGCATGGTCTTATGATGAGTTAAGGACATACGACACTTTCCTAATTGATCACAAGATACCTATAAATCCTAGGGTCAAACCATTTAGGCAAAAGCTTAGACATATCAGCCCCATTTTGTTACCTATGATTGAAAAAGAAGTTAAGAAACTTTTAGATGCGAAAATAATAGTACCTCTGAGATATTCAGACTGGGTAGCAAACCTGGTCCCAGTCAGGAAAAAGAATGGGGAAATCAGACTGTGTGTGGATTTCAGAAATCTAAATAAGTCGTCTCTTAAGGAAAACTATCCGCTACCCAAAATGGACCATGTGCTAGAAAAGGTAGTTGGATCCAACCGAATGTCTATGATTGATGGGTTCTCTGGTTATAATCAAATCGCCATGAATGAACAAGATAGAGAAAAAACCGCTTTCACTACACAATGGGGTACGTTCATGTATGATAAAATGCCTTTTGGTTTGATGAATGCAGGGGCCACATTCCAGCGTGCTATGGGCATCTCTTTCATCGATGAAAGGGATAAGTTCGTAGTCATTTATCTTGACGATTTGATGGTTTTCTATAAAACCGACGAAGAACACTTGATACATCTTAAATAGACATTCGAAAAATGCCGCAGGTTTGGTCTATCTTTAAATCCAAAGAAATCACATTTCCCCATGCGGGAAGGTAAGCTTTTGGGTCATATCGTATCTAGGGATGGAATCAGGATTGATCCTAAGAGGATTGAAGTGATAGATACTATAAATATTCCCAGAAATGTAAAAGAGATTCAATCTTTC
>JASDQU010296106.1:3544-14139 GCA_032191745.1 Picea mariana | reverse complement strand
TAGAAACATTTCCGCACCCTGACCATTAACACAGTGCGGAAAGTCCGCAATCAGGTTGAATGCAGTATGCGGAAATTAAGGATTTCCGCAGGATAGTATATATGCAGCCTGCGTACTATTTCCAAAAATATGATTTTGAGAAAATGATAAGTGTAACTTTCTTCATGAAAATAATCTTAATGAAGAGTTAGATCTTCCATCACCATGTCATTATCATGTCATCATCTCGATAACCAAAAATGTGGATAACAATCCCTAACTAACAATACAAAGGCTTAGCAAGGCATCCCACCAAGCTATATAACCACATCAAAGGCTCCACAACAAGATAACATCAACATAACCAACACGTCCTCCTTTGATCTTTGACCAAGCTTGTCTCACAAGCTCTCCAAGAAAATCACTCCACATCTCCTCTATGGTTTCTTTTCCAAAAACCCTAAATCCTTCTCATACAAGGACTCAAAACCTAGCACTTCAAGCCTCCTCTAGGTTTTACCTCACATAAACCCTAGGAATTCCTCCCTTGGATAAAGACAATTACAAAGAATCAAGACAAGTTCATCTTCAAGATACAAATGATCTAATGAAATCTCACATGCTTGCTACATGATTACTACAAATAAAGACTCTTTCCTCCCTTTCTATAGAATAGGTGAGGGAAGCCAACAATAGTAAAGTGGACCAAATCCATCAGTAACTTCATGTAATGGTCAAGATAAGGTCTCCAAGTGAAGCACCTTCTCTCCATGATTTGTAAATTGTCACAGATATTCCACTAGAATAGTTTGTCACAACATATATTTCAATACTCTGAAATATTTTATTATGCATTTTATTCCTTAAATATTAGATTTGTTATTACCATCTTAGTGATTAAATTTATGTAAATAATTAAAATTCGAAAATGAAAGGACATGAAAATGAACACACTATCCATACAAATGGATGCAAGATGTGACCTGGGAAACTCAATATGGGAGAAAACCTAACTAGAAGGTAAGGCCTATGGTATGCTCTCCTTTATTCAATTATGAAATGCAAGTATAAAGAAAGGGAATCTCACTATGGAGTTTCCTTTGACACTATGGCTTGAATGGATGCTATAGAATCTTCTACCTCCTCTATTTTTCTCTAATATCTCACTCCTATATGTTCTTCTCAAATATGGAACAAGTACAATGCTAAAGGAAAGGAACCCCTTGTCTTCCTAGTGACCCAGTGTTTAACATAGCCTAATAGTTGTATAGGGTTAGGGTTAGGGTTTTGCATGCCTCAACTCTCAATAATGTTAGGGTTTTGGACCCTCTAGAATATTCTTAAAATCCCACACGTGACCAACCCCACATTTGTGAATAATGGGGGCTAATGTGGCATCCACTCGATACCATGGTGGTCAATAGGGTAGGTCAACTTATGAGAGGCATAATTTCCACATACAAACTTTGATTAAGGCGATTTTTGAACCAATACAAATATTTCTGTGTGTAGAACAATGTCGAGGGGATAAGAGCTATGATCACAAATTTTTGACCCCTAAAAATTTCATTCGATGCCTCAAACTGGCTAAGCAATGTACCAAACCCCAAATCTCCAAGCTAGAACATACCACTAAAATGGGCCTTGCAAGCCAATTCCTCCAAAGTTTCCACCCATAAAGTACCAAGATAGATGAAGAATTATATAACGATTCATTCTCAATCACTCCAATCTATACACATGCCAAGACAGGGCTACTCAAGCGGTGTGCTTTCCAAGCATGAGCTCCCAGTGTCAAGGAGTCCTCATCACAAGACTCCTCACCCTTGCTAATCCATTTTCATGTCTCAACCTTGTATTTCATGTTATGTTTTACTATGCAAAAAAGATGTCGTTCTATCCCAATCCATAATTCTCCAAATACCTCACAAGTCCTACATCTCCTCATTACTTCATAAAAACAATCATACACTTCCAATACTTATCTGTTTTCATGACTTGTGCCATGCATAGAAACATTGCTTTAAGCTTATACTCCATGCTTTGCATGGCGACTATTTCTCTGCATTTCGCATTGGTACTTCACTTTTTCTCACATGGGCTAACTCTTTGTTTATTTTTGAATGTTGTTCTATGCAAAGAAGCTGACATACAACGCTTTATCCACAAAACCTATTTCTCTACATTTGACTCTTCCTGCATGACTCTCCTCCTCTACTATAGTGTCCCATACTTAATCGATTTTTGAATCATGTCTCATGCAAAGAAATAGATACACCACCATTTCTCTACAATACTTTCCTTCCGCATTGATGATTCTCTGCACCACCTTTTCCTACATTACCTTCTCTCTCCCCTATTTACTGCATAACCTATACTTAGTCAATTTTGAGTTACGTCTCATGGAAAGAAATTGACATGAACCATTTATCTGCATGAAATTTTCTCCGTATCACTTTCTCTCCTTGTCATTTCTCTGCATGGCTCACTCCTCCACAAGACTTGTATCTTTGTCTTCCTAACACACCAAATTTCCCATTCTTGGTGTATTTATTGCTAGGAAACCATTCATGATCTTCATTCTCGAGGTAATTTATGATTTCTCAATTCACAATGAAAAAACTATTGTTAGGAATAAATGAGGCTTAATTGTCATGGTTTCCAAAATATCATTTTCTTATAAAGGATAATTACTATTAAAAGTTCGCATGCATTACAAAGGAAAATGTATATAGTGAAAGGATGTATCATTAAGAACTATCAATGATCTTAGCCTCTTAACAATTAAGCTCCATAATTCATATATATAACTTTCACATATCTCAAAGTGCAATGAAAAGAGTGGAAATATAGTAACAATAAGAAAATAGAACCTTTCTACAAAGACACTGTTAGCTCCCTTGCTTTCCAGAATACATATTTTCATTGGTCAACTGCATATTAGTGGTATTACAACCTCACTCCCAAGAAAACAATTGCTAATAAAATTTGGACAACTGGTATAGCCAAGGCTGGTTGCATGCTTGAATATTTTGATTTCATAGTATTAGTGTCTTGGTGCACAAGTAGATTCAAATCCAAGAATAGAATGATTCGAGTTTTTTTTTAAGTGAGGAATCCCATTCTTTTGACTCTAAAGGTATTCAGGAAAATGTTGTGACTCCCCACTCCAAATAAATCTCTAAGGTTTCTGGAGGTCGATTCTTTTTTGGATGCACAAGGTGGTGGAGTGAATTTGTTGAAGGACTTCCTAGCATCATCTTCAACAATGCTAGATGATACTACCCACATTGATATATGCTTGTTGTCTGAGCCATACTGTGATTTTTCTTGTCTCTTCTCATGATTGGTGGGATAGGAATTCATGTCCTTCATTCCTAGGTACGTTCTGTATGTGTTGCACTTTTTAGTTTGCATGAAAACAATATTTGGTTGGACAAAAATTATTTCAAATGAAATCTCTTATCAGTTGTCAAATTACATAAAGACCAAGAGGTTTTTCATGACCTCACATTTGGTATTTTCTATAACGCACTGTAAGGTATTTGAAGGATTACTTCCCAAGGGTAATGTTCATGTTGAAAATGACCCTTTTCAATTATGGTACCCTATGTTATGGAGGCACAAGGCACCATATATATTATGCCAAGTTTAAGATAAATTTGTTAGAGAATTTAGGCACATTCTGGTTAGGACACAACCATTGAGAATTACACATGAAGCCTTAATTTTTCTCAAATGAAAATGAATTTATGTATATGAGTAGGAATCCACCTACATCAAGCTTTACATGTTTGAAGGAAATCCCTTCCTTCTCCCTAATTTTGTGTGCGATAGGTATTTTGTTGCTAAAGTTTGCAGATAATACAAGTCTCGGTATTCCTTCTTTGACAAAAAGAGGAAGATGTGGTTTATTTCCTTACCATTCTGCATCAATAACATTTCAATTAGAGGTCTAATCCATTTTTCCGAAACTGTCGAATTATTGAATTCATTCCATTTGAAAGAAGTCGAGGCATGGAAGGAACATTTTATTCTCATTATCTTCAATTGGCTATGGTACTACTTTTGAAAGATTTTCATAAGTCACATAAGGAGTAGATGATAATGACCCTAATACCAACCAAATATTTCCTAGAAGAGAAACAAATTTGTGATGATGCTTTGGTCACATAAGGCAGTCCAAATAGCTAGACTGAGAAGATGAAGCTAAATAAGGAACATCAAAAAGGAAAATCTAAGCAAAGAGGAAAATATGAGATTGATGACCATATTGTGTTATTGGATAAATCGGTAGGTGCGGACACTAACAGATCTCCCTAGATCCACCTGGATCTAGAACAAAACAGAATAGGACACGACTCTTTCCCTAAGTTGCAAGCATTGAATCTACTACTAAGAAGGAATGAGTGGCATACCTTTATATCACTTCCTTAGGTATCTGTTGTTCCCGGTTTGCTCCAATGCTCTTGTGAAATCAAGTCCAAGACAACACAAACCAACCAAAGTAAAGATGGAAAAGTACATTCAATGTCAACCTATGCATATGATCAAGGAGCTATACAATAAAATAAGAGTGATTTTATGGGAAAGGGACATGTCGCTGTATTATATTAAATGAAAGTAGAAGATACAACTGGATTTCCTTGATGTCGCAAGCTTTCTTTCAGTGACCCTTGGTTCCAACACACACACTTGCTCTACACTTGCATGAAGAAGATCCAATACAACTTGATGGACCAAATAAAGTCTTCAAGCTTCTATCCAATCAGAGTTTTTTACACAATTATTTCACCAATTCTTCATTCAATCTTGCTTAACCTTTTCCATGAGAAACCTTTCAATATATAGGAGAAGGAGAGATGGTTACATGGATGAGGATGATCCCACTAAATCTGAGAAGTCAGTAGGATGCCAACCATGCGAATGCCAACTCATTTTCTAGAATATTCCCTTCTAGAACCTTTGTGATTTATTCTCTTTGAAATAGGTTCGCACCCTACCTATAGAGCAGAATGCAAACAGTTCACACCCTAAGTTTGAGTTGCCTACGAGAATGAAGGATTTTCGCACTCTATAATATAGGTAGCCTGCAAACTCATCTTAAAAATGTGTTTTTTGGAAGGAGACATCAGTCACTTTTCTCAGGCAAAAAGTCTTTGTGGGAGCCTGAATACATCACTTGTAGAGACATCACCAGAGTGACCAAAATCATGTGTAACAGAATGCCCCCCAAAGTATGAGGTCGGAACTTGTGACAGCCGAAATACTTTGTAAAATGTGAGTGTGTGTCGAAAACAATGAGCGCACCTAATTGGAAACTTGTAAACAACCAAGCATCTACATAATATAATACCAGTTTTGAGGTAGGAATTCCCATGTTCAGATCACAAATGAATGGAAGATAGGTCATGGCCACCAATCATACACCGTGGATCCATGTCGTCAAAATTCTACATAGCCACTAGGAATACACTATGTATCTATGCGAGAAGGCTCATATTAAGACGACATAGCCACATGAAATACAAAGTGGATCTATGTGCCGATACAAATCATACATACTCTATATCAGCCTGGATCAAAAAGATGAGACCCAGGGTCTTCAATCCCGTCACCTGAAAGTACAAATCTAACCATGTGATTACATGTGTTGAAGTCGAACATGGTAGAAACCACTTGATTACCGGTCATTGATGAAAATCGTTAACAAGTGCGAGAGAAATCACCATTGATGTCAATGACTCTCAAGGTACCGAAGTACAATCCGAATGAATGCGAATGAATAAGCTGAAGTCGAGCACTCAGCAGAATCTCTCAATCAGGGATCAATAATGTGAAACCCCTGTCGAAAGCGAAGAGACCTGCCATTAAGGCATGCAGGTTCCAAGGTACTAAATGATTTCTAAGTCTCATTTCCGGATAATGAGTTGGAGTCGACGGAACAAGACTCGTCACAGGAGGGCCTTGATGTATCCCCCATCAATGACATGAAATAAGTAACAAATTTTGAGGGTGAAACAAAGTATGAATACAGGTTGAAACAGACATAGGGAAGACCGACATATTAAGAATGGACAACTGCAGATGGCCGACTCAATAGAGGGCTCATGTGAACTTCTCTTGAACATATGAACGACACAACCAAGGACTTGGTAGCACTGACTCAAAGACGACCCAAGATATGACCTTGTAACAAATCGAACGAGAGACAAATGGATTTCCCAACCCAGATTCAAATGACGAATAAGGAGTTCATGTTCAAGAGCGACGCTTACTGCCATTAATATGAATATGAAAACACATCCCTTTCCCAAAATTTCCCCCACCATGTCTGGCGAGTACCTCTTTATTTTTACACAAGCTTGAGGAGGATAACATATGCTTGTTGATGTAAGCTCATCCTTTGGATGAGTCCCTTGAAGTATGTTTAACAAACCCTAGAAAGGAGTGGTTCGGTCCCATTGCGGGTCTTTCGATATTTGTTTAACAAGTCCAAGGATAGAAAACTCAGGGGTTTTTCATGTTTTGAGAGTTTGAAAAACACTTAAAGAGAACTCTCCCAATTCCTTTTTCGTAAAAGAGTTCGACGAGACAGAAAAAGTGATAAACTATCGTTCGTCGAACGTTTTTTCAAATACTTTAACAAGCGTGAAAAGAACAAGATCGCTCGACCATCTTTTTATTTTTATGGAGTGTGAAAAGAGATTAAAGGATACTCCTTAACGTTTGTCGTTTTTGTGTTACCATGACGAGTACGAAAAGGCGATAAAAAGTATACTCAGTTACGTTCTCATATATTTTTGAGCGCGAGAATGAACGAAGACTGAGCTCGAGGTTTTTTCTAAAAAACCCTAAAAAAGTAGTCGTACATGCGACAAAAGAAAAAAACACCCGTACCCCCTCGTTCGGACTTTGAAGTTGTGATATCTGCAAAAAACCACACTCACAAGGCTATTAGGGTATTAGGTTTTATAGACAAAGTAATAAAAATAATATAAAAAATCAATGAAAAATAGTAAAAAGTGAATAAATATGGGTAAAAAGGGCTTTTTATCATTTCATTGTGACTTTGCCAAAAACTTGTCCAACATACCTCATTTTCCCCCAAATTTCTTTGCTCAATTGCGGGAGGCACAAGCGACCATTCGACGAACCGTCTCAACCAACGAGGTAATCTCTTGATTCTCTAACTTTTCCATGGTTTATTTTTTGTTTTTATTGGTAATTTTTTGGGTTTTGAATCCATTTTAGGGTCAGAACATGTGCCCAAACATTCTCGCAGCTGGGCCATGCGGGACCTGCGAGAATCTCACACTGTGCAAATGGATCACTTGCGGGGGCCAAAAAATGAATTTTGAAGTAAGGTTTTGCTCAATAAAAATTATGCAAGAGTTTAAAACAAGTTGTTGACTTCCCTCTCATGGATCTTTTGCAGGTGTTTGACCATTACAATGTTGGAATGGAGAGAAAGGGAACATGAGGAGGATGATGCCATTGCCGGGAATGACCCGGGTACAGTCGCTGCCCTCCGGGACTATGGGCTATTGAAATTTTTCAGTATTTCAGGCATGAGAGCCCAACTCAGGTTGTTGGAATACCTGGTCCACATGTGGGATGTGGACCAACAATTATTTCATGTGGGAGTCCATACGCTGACCCTAGATATCGAGGATATCTATTTTCTAACGGGGTTGTCACGGCATGGATACCATGCTACTTTGAGTGGAGGTAGAGGCGACAGACTCCCTATGAGTGAGTATTGTCGCCAGTATTGTGTTCCCGAGGCAGAGAGAAGCAAGGGCAAGGTTGCTATTTGGGGGGTCCAAGATTTGACCCTGCGGACCATCTTGTTTACTATTGCACGCATGGCTGGGAGCACAACTCCACACATGGCTCTCCAGATCTATTTCCAATATGCCATAGAGTGCAGAGAGCCTCGGGTCTTCAACTGGTCGGATGCAGTTATCTACAATATAAAGAGACAATTGACGAAGTGCAGAAAGGGTGACTTGAAGTAGTTTAGGTACGGATCACTTTTGGTGTCATTCTTTCTCGAGATGGTCCCACTGCTGCAACTACAGGTTGATTGGGGTTTACCGGCCCCAGAGGATCCGAGGATGCTAAGGTGGTGCAACCTCATGGCTCGACACGTAGTAGGGCCCATAATCAAGTATAATGATTCATTTTTTGACTGGTTGAGGCCCCAAATGCTGATGATTGACGACTACACATATGTTGGCTTGGATTTCCGAGGGGATCTGGATTTGGCCCTTCCCGAGGATGCTCAGTGGGTTGACTTAGGTAAGAAGTACACATTTTGTTCTTTTTAAATGTTTTTGCAAATTTTATCATATGAAATGTTTTTATGTTTATCCAAGAACTAATCAAAAAATTTCTTTTTGATGACACAGATGTGGGGCCATATCGGCCTCCAGGAACGTCTTATATTCAATGGCGAGGAGAAGCGGCTCCAGTGGCGAGATGGGATGCCGAAGACTACGAGGTAATGGAGCAGAATTTGGAGGGGTTGATCGTGGACGTCCAGGATATTGCTATTGGGGAGATTCCGAGACGTTACCAGCGCCATACTGTGGGCGTGTTCGAGTCTCTCAATCGACTGCTTTGTAGGGTAGCCCGAGTAATTATGTGTTATCATGAGCGTCATCCATGACGCTACTTTGTAGAAGCTATGGGATTCGTATTTTGAGATTTTGATCCTTGGACAAAAAAATTTTGTAAAAACTTTTGATCATTATATACATATATACGGCTTCTACCGACTTATTTTGTGTTGTGTTATACATATGATGTGTGATTGGTTTATAAATGTCTCAAATTTCTGTCTAACACATAGTTATCTAATGCATCAGTCAATGTATTTATACATATAGGAATGTGTTGATATTCGATATAATCAAAATAACATTCCAAGAGGTGAATTCGTAAATATACCCATAATAAAGTAGGATTTCAGATAGTATAGACGTTACTTAACTGTAGTACTACTAGCTGCGAATCGAGTCGTATAACCAGGTGGTGGATACCAAGCGAAATAACATCAATCAACAATTCGATGATGGTGCTATATTCTGCAATATTGTTGGTCGCACGACCGAGGCACACACCTCGTAGATTGATAAGTTCACTTGTAGGGGCGTAAATTGCCCATGCAGCAGAAGCAAGGTTCCGAGTACTACGGCTAGCGCCATCGACGAACCTAATGTGGGGTGACGAAAACTCTAACATCTATAAACCAAGCACAACACAAGATAAGCGGTCAAGGGCAGAGACCAAATAACGAAAAAGCACACAAAAAGTATGATACAATAAAATACAAGCACTCATGCACAGGTGGTCTGAAGCATAGTACTTCTTTAAGTATAACCTATTTCTAGGTTCACTTAAAGGGATACCATCGTAGTCCACAAACTCGTAAGCTCCTTTCTCCAAAACTCATCTAATGATATAAGGACCTCGCCACATAGCTTCAAATTTTTCGGCTCCTAGCATATCCCGATCTTGTTCGTAAAGAAGAACCAGATCACCTTCGGAGAAAACGCATGGCTTGACATGTTTGTCGTATTGGGCTTTGACACATTTCTTCTGGGCTTCTATAACTAGGGTGGCGTCGCGACGGGTTTCGTCTAGTTGCATGAGATACAATAGACGTTCTTCTTCGGCAGAAGTGTTTGGGAGAAGTTTGACGGCTAGTTTTAGGGAGGGTATCTCACATTCAATTGGCAAGATGGCTTCTAGACCATAGACTAACTGGAATGGTGTAAACTCGGTAGCAAACTTAACGGATGTCCGGTAAGCCCACAATGTTGAAAACAACATCATGTGCCAACTCGTTTTGTGAATCCCTATCATTCGTCGAAGCATGGTAATGGGGATTTTGTTTATTGCTTCAACTTGGTCGTTGGCTTGTGGGTAATAGGGTATTGAGTTGTCAATGCGAAGACCCAAATTTTCAGTGAGTTCAGACATCATGAAGTTTCTAAAGTGGCTACCATGGTCAGTAATGATAGCTTGAGGAACACCAAACTAAACAATGATGTGATTGAATATAAATAATGATGCAGTCCTTCCGGTATTGTCGAATGTTGGCATCACCTCGACCCATTTCGTAAAATAATCTATGGCTACAATAATGTATCCATGCCCCCGAGCTGAGTGAGGGTGACATGTCATGAAATCGATACCCCATTTCGCATAAGGACCAACGGAGACCACAGGGTGTAGAGGAGCAGGGTGTGATCGTATTTTATTGTTGTAGGTTTGACAAGCGTGGAATTTTTGGACGACAATTGTACAATCGTTGAATAAAGAAGGCCAAAAATACCCTACTCGTAAGATCTTCTGGGCAGTAACATACCAAGACATGTGACCACCACAGGCTCCAGAATGGCAGTCATTTAGGGTTTTCTCGGCTTTGTCAAATGTGAGGCGACGTCGAAAAACAGAGTCAATCTCACGACGATAAAGAGTATTGTTGATAATGAGAGGAGGGTGAATTAGTATCAAGTACAATTTAAAACCTTTTTCAACTTATACTTAAACCATTCAACTATATCCAATGAGCAATGAACAATAGTATAAGATTTACATCAATA